>PVJO010028815.1:0-17598 GCA_004026905.1 Hystrix cristata
CAGCCCCCCAACTGCTAGGATTGCAGGTGTTTGCCACCACACCTGGCCTTCAAGAATATTTATTGCTGTGGAGCTGGGAGTGCTGGCACATGTCTGTAATCTCAGCATTCAGGAGGCTGAGGCAGGAGGATTGCCATGAGTTTTGAGATCAGCCTGGGCTCCAATATGAGTTCAAGTCCAGACTGAACTGCATAGCGAGACCCTGACTAAAAAAAAAAAAAAAAGAAAAAAAGATATCTATTGCGGTGGACTGATGTTCGTGGTAACATCACAAAAGCAGGATAAATTGGGTGTCATGGTATATGCCTATAATCAAAGCATTCTGGGAGGCTGAAGCAGAAGGATTACAAATTCAAACCCAACCTGGGCAACTTGATAAGATCTTGTCTCAAAATTAAAAAAAAATTTTTTTTAAAGGAGTGAGGATGTAGCCTTGGGTTCAGTCTCCAATACCATAAAAAACAAGCAACAACAAAAAACACACAAAATAAATCCCCCCAAAACAGGCATGGTAAAGCAGATGTGGTGGGTACGCCTATAATCCCAGCACTTTGGAGGCTGGGGCGAGAGAATCATCATGAGTTCGGGGCCAGCCTGGGGTACACAGTGAATTCAAGACCAGCCTCAACTACATAGTGAGACCCTGTCTCAAAAAACTAAAAACAACCAAAAACAAACAAACAAACAAAAAACAGGCAAGGTGGTGTGAACCTGTAATCTCAGCACTCAGGAGGATGGGGCAGGGGAATCACCAGGAGTTCAAGCCTGTCCTGGGCTATGTAGTGAGTTCAAGGCTAGCCTGAAATACATAGCGAGACGCTGTCTCAGAAAGCAAAACAGGGCTGGGGATTTAGCTCAGTGGTTAGAGTGCTTGCCTAGCACATGCAAGGCTCTGAGTTCAATCCCTAGCACCCAAAAAAAGTAAAACAGAACAAAAAAAAGTAAAAAAAAAAAAAAAAAAGGCAGGATAATACTGTACATCGTACAGCCAATAATTGTTTTTTTTTTTGGTGCTGGGGATTGAACTCAGTGCCTTGTGCTTGTGAGGCAAGCACTCTAACCACTGAGCTAAATCCCTGGCCCCCAGCTAATAACTTTTGTAACATGTAATACAAAATATACATAGAGGGGCTGGGGATTTGGCTCAGTGGTTAGAGTGCTTCCCTTGCAAGCACTAGGGCCCTGAGTTCGATCCCCAGCACCAAAAAACAAAAAACAATAACAAAATATACATAGAAAAAAGTCCGGAAAGATATACACTAAATGACATTGTCTATGTGGTGTTTTATGGGTTTTTGAATAGTTCTTATTTCTCCTCCTTCTGCTCTTCCTCCTTTACTTCTTCTTCATCTTCTTATTTTGGTGCTGGGGGTTGAACCCAGGGCCTTCGGAATGCTAAGCATACACTCTCCCACTGAGCTACATCTTCAGCCTTTTTTTTTTTTTTAATAAAAGCAGATAATTTAGGGGTTTGAGGATTTCACTCAAGTGGTAGAGCACTTGCCTAGCAAGCACAAGGCCCTGAGTTCAATCCCCAGCACACCCCCCCAAAAAATTCAAATTCAAGAAAATAATTTATTCTAAGGTGAGAAAATGGGGGGGGGAGAGAGAGAGAGAGAGAGAGAGAGAAAGAGAGAATAGATATGGTGGTCAGTTCATGAGTAGGGAGTATTTGAAAGTAATTCCCAGCCTAACTTTTTAATTTTTATTTTCAGCTATTATTTTTAGTTTAGTTTTTTTTTTTACAATGGATGCTTATCACTTTTGCAATATAAAATCCCTATATAACTTATTTTTTATTAAAAAAAACACTCGAGGCTTTATAAAGCTACCTGCTACATTCTGTCAATTTAGAAAGCAAAGGAAAAGGAAATGGCTGTGTACACAGTCTAGTTTAGATGTAGCAGTAGAATTTCCTGAAAGTTAGATCTTTAATCTGTTAAAATGGGAAGGGACCCAGGTGAAACAACTAGTAGAAGGTAGCTGAGCTGAGCACGGCAGTGCATAGCTGTAATCCCAGCACGTGAGAGGCTGAGGCAGGAGGATCACTGAGAGTTCAAGGCCAGCCTGGGCTACATAGCAAGACCCTGTCTCAAAAAGAAAAACAAAAAGAAAAACACACAAAAAAAGGGGGGTTGGGAGAGGATTTGGAGGTAGAAAAGGCTTTCTACGATTGGCTGCCTAGGATACAGATTGCCTTAATAATGCCTCTGCCTCCGTGAGATAGTCTCTTAACAAGCATCCACTGAAGACAAAGTTCTGAGGAGACAAAAGAAATACAAACTCAGATTTGAATCATTCATTCATTCATTCACTACTCAAATATTATTGATTACTCGCTACAAATCCATCATTGTGCTAAGTGTTGGGCTTTGCTCTTGACAAGCTTACTGTTCTGTTGGAGAGATAAAACACAAAGATATGAAACTATTTGAGAAGGGCTGGAAATTAGAAGGAAAAACCAGGTAATACAGTTTACTTAAAAAAAGAATTAGAACATCCGGGATTAAGGCTGGGGATTTAACTCAGTGGTTAGAGTGCTTGCCTAGCAAGCACAAGGCTCTGACTTCAAGCCCCAGTACAAAAAAAAAAAAAAAGAACATCCAGGATTAGAGCCGGGCATGGTGGTGTGTGACTGTAATCCCATCTGTTTAGTGAGTTGAGGCAGGAGGATTTCAAATTCAAGTCTAGCTACATAAGGAGAGTTCATACTGAAAGAAAAAATGTTTCAGGGAAAAGTTACTATGTACTATAAACATATACTAATAAAGTTTATTTTAAAAAAGAAAAGGCAATAAATGCAGAGTTTTTGTGAAAAGCTTTTGACTGTAATAGGTTAACTCATATGTATCTGTGTATCTTCATTTCACATATGAGACAAACCTCTAATTCTCAAAAATTTTACATTTTAAAAATGTATCCCCTTTCCACACAATCTTTAGCTCTTTTTGAACAAGAAATGATTAGGACCCTTGTGTGGCGGCTATATATCTATAATCCCAGCTTCTGCGGAGGTTGAGGCAGGAGGCTTGCAAGTTCCAGGCCCGAATAGGCCATTTTAGCAAGACCCTGCCTCATAATAAAAAACATTTTTTTTTTTTTTTGTACTGATGATTGACCCTAGGGCCTTCACACTGAGCTACAGCCCCATCCACCTTTTGATTTTTGTGACAGGGTCTTCTTGTTAATTCGCTAAATTGCCCAGGCTGGGTTCGAGTTTAGGATCCTCCTGCCTCATCCTCCCAGAGTGCTGAGATTACAGGAGTGTGCTGCCACACCCGGCTTCATAATAAAAATTTTTAAAATCTAGCTCAGTGATAGAGTACTTTCTCAGAGCAAAAGGGGCCCTGGGTTCCATCCCCTGGACTAAGGAGGTGGGGAAGACTAGTGAAACAAAATAGCGAGAAAGGTAGAATCACAGAATTTCAGAGAGGGAGGTTGACCTGGCTACCAGGTAGTCTTTGGCAGATACTGTTATGGCCTACCAATATCTGTTCTCCCTAATAGCTTGCCAGTGGGTCCCCTGATTGTGTTCAGAGCCTCGGTGTGCCAATCCACACGCCCAACCCATTTCCCAGAGTTTCTCTTCAGATGAGTTACTGTGTGACACCCTGGTGGCCAGTGAGATGTAACTCAGAGCCACCCTGTGGGTCCTCCAGGGAAGAGAGCGCTCCTTTTTGCCCTTTAGCCTTCCTTTCTCCTCTTGCCTAGAATGCAGGCATGCTGCCTGGAGGTGACAGCCATCTTCTAAGTATGAGAACAAGGCCACTTCTGGAGTTGGCAGAGATGCCGGCCGGGGTGCCTGAGGGCATTGTGGGGCTGTGAGACTGGCCGTGGATGGCCCAACTCCAGGCTCCTTGCAGGAGAAAAATAAAACCTCTAAGCCAGACAATCCCTGCCTGATAAATCATCTAACCCACTTACTTCACACAGAGGAGATGGAGGCCTGACAAAGTCCCAAGAACCTGGGCAGATGGTATCAAGTTAAGATTTTCTCACTTTGAAGTGACAGAAAACCCAATCCCAAACCTCCAAAGCAAAAACGAGTAATTCAGATAATTGAAGTCAGGCGCGGTTTCCTCCAGAGACTGCGGTGATTTTATTTTATTTATTTCTTTATGGACAGGATCTAGCTGCGTAGTTCATGCTGGACTTGATCTCACTCTGTAGCCCAGGCTGGCCTCAAACTCACTTCGACCCTCCTGCCTCAGCCTTCTGAGTTGTTTTAAAATTCTGGATTTTTTCTCTCCCCATCTCTTGCCTCTGCTTTGTGCTGATTTGTCTCTTGCAGACAAGCTTTTTATTTTCGTGATTAGGTGGTGCCAACACCTCCAGCCTTACCCTACCCAGGTTTAAATCTAGAGGGAAAAGGAAGACTCCCGTCTGGAGGAAGATCACAGGACTCTGGAGAAGGAGGAATACCTGCCAAGTTCTGCAAAGGTAGACTTCCTCTGCTCAGGAGCTATTACCATCGATTTAGAATTTAGGACTCCAGGATTGAAGTCTATTTCCTTTTTTGGGGGTGGTGGTGCTGGGGATCGAACACAAGGCCTTTTGCTTGCTTACCACCAAGCTAAATCCCCAACACCCCCAAATCTATTTCTACTTCCTGCTTTATCAAAGAGCTGCTGACAAATTTAATGCTAGTATGTATATACAGCACCCATGAGAAATGTGATTGTATGCTCAATGAATGATTGTATGTTCCCGTGAAAACCTCGATCATTGAGATACATTTATGTAATAGAGAAAAAAACCCCAAATTTATCTAGAAGAGATTAAAAGTCATTGGCCTTGGGTTGGATATTTAGCTCAAGTGGTAGAGCGCTTGTCTAGCAAGCATAAAGCCCCAGGTTTGAGCCCCAGCATCACCGCCCAAATTCCTTCCTTCTAGAAATCACTGGCCTCAAACTTGTAGCGATCCTCTTACCTCAGCCTCCCAAGTACTGGGATTACAGGCGTGCACCATTCCTGGCTCCAAAAAAAGTTTTAATTCGCTAAGAAGGGCAGATCATCTATTTGTCCCATATGACTTTGGTTCAGGCTGTCAGAATGAAGTTCAGATTTTCCTCGACCTGTTTTGTACGTGATTTTTAAGTGCACTGGTCCTTGGTCCAGGCCTTACAAAATAAACTTTAGGTTCATTATTACCCAAGTCCGCCATAAATGGAAGATTTGTGAATTGATCCTCTTTAAAGACATGGTTACTGCTTTTTATTTCTAATAGCTTTCTTCTCTTTTTCAGAAGATCTGTTGGCCTTTAAAGTTTCTGAATTTCTTGCACATGTATTTATTAGGAAAATGAACATTTAAATGGCTTAAATATTAAAGCTCAAATATATTTGGAGTGAAAAGTGGGAATGAGTGCTAATGTAGATTTGTTTCTTTCAATTTCCTCTCTCACTGAGTTTCATCAGGTTATGTTTACTTGCATTTCCTACTGCTAAAGTCTAAGATGATCTCAGGTTAGTCTTTGCCATTCCAAATAACAAAGTATAAAATCTCTTGGGTGATTCACATTTAGGGGTGTTTGCTTCTCTGTTAAAATTTTTTGGGGGGTTTGGGGATTTAGCACAACTGGTAGAGCACTTACCTAGCAAGTGCAAGGTCCTGAGTTTTGTTTTTCTTTTTTTGTGCCAGGGATCAAACTCAGGGCCTTGCGCTTGCTAGGCAAACACTCTAACCACTGAGCTAAATCCCCAGCCAAGGTCCTGAGTTTGATCCCCAGCACCAAAGAAAAAAATTTTTTTGTGTGTGGATTGAGCCATTGGACTCCAATTAGAGAGAGCCTATTGGTAGATATTTCAAACCTTTGTCTTTCCGTCTCTTTTCTCAGGCTTTCTCCCTCACTCTCAATATGGGAGCAGTTACTGAGTTCTTTAGCTTTGATGTCTTACAGTGTCTTGCAGATATAATTCCTTCTTTCCATTTTTCCTCTCTACTCTTTAGGATCTTGTTAAATCCTGGCTGGTCTCTCTTTCCAGGCTCAACCTGCCAATTTATGCTCTATATTGCTGCCCCCATTACTTTCTTAAAATACAGCTCTAGTCAGGCCATCACCTTCTTCAAAAACCTTCAGGGGTTCCTCAATGCCTATAGGATACACAACAAAATCCTTGGCATTACAAAAAGTTCCTTGTGGGGCTGGGAATTTAGCTCAGTGGAAGGCCCTGAGTTTGATCCCCAGCACCAAAAATAAATAAATAAATAAAAATAAAATGTCAAAGACAGCTACTAGTGAATTTATTTCATTCTGTCTAGGGGCTAAGCTACATGCTCACAATCAATTACAAGCTATTTAAAGTCAAGATTTTGTTTGTTTGTTTGTTTGTTTGCAGTCCTGTGGATAGAACCTAGGGGCTTACGCATGGTAGGCAAGCACTCTAGCGCTGTGCTATTACCTCAGCTCTGAGTTTTATTTATTTTTACTTTTCTGGGTACTGTGCTCGCTTCGGCAGCACATATTCCTTTCTGGGTACTGCACAACTACAGTGTTCACAGTGTGTCAGAGAGAGAGCCAGGGACTATAATTCACTGTGATGATGGTTATGTCAGCAATTTGAGCAAAATGTTGTGGGAGAGAGAACAATTAATCCTGCTTGGAATAGTTTGGGATGAATTCACACAGGAAGTGATGTCTGAAATGGAGTTTGAAGGTACAACAGGATGTTTGTTTTGTTTGTTTTGAGACAGGGTCTCACTATGTCGTTGAGGCTGGTTTGAACTCACTATGTAGACAGGCTGGCCTTGAGCTTGCTGTAATCACCCTACCTCAGCCTCCGAAGTGCACTGCCACATCGGCATGGGAAAGTAGGATTTTCAAATGATTAAATAAATGAATATTCTAAGTCTCATATTTTATAATTAGATTCTGGGTTTGGAGCACTCCATATTTTCTTAGCTGAAAGAGTATGTTGGGCTGGGGATTTAGCTCAGTGGTTAGAGTGCTCGCCTAGCAAGCACAAGGCCCTGAGTTGGATCCCCAGCACCAAAAAAAAAAAAAAAAAAAAATATGTTATTTTAAAAATCATGCTAGAAGGGCTGGGGATTTAGCTCAGTGGTTAGAGTGCTTGCCTTATAAGCACAAGGCCCTGAGTTCGATCCCCAGCACCCCCCCACCAACAAAAATCATTCCAGTTTATCCAATAACTTCAACTTTGCCTTTCAATTTGGGGCTTAGAAGTGGAGGACGATTCAACTACTTTATCATTGCATCCTTAACCTGAGCATTTAGCCATAATCCTCAGCAAAGCTGAAATAAAGACACTCGGTGTTTCTTTGACTATCCTCTGACAAAGTCCAATGAAGCCCAGGTATTTCTTGGAATATTTGCATCAACATATCATAGCTGTGATGCATCACATTGTAAACATGAGTGTGTCTGGACTTTGCCCTGCGACTGTCTAGCTTCTTTCAACTCCTGTAGGAAACTGCTGTTGGAATGAAGAGATACCCGCTGTAGGGGACAGTGGGAGGAGAGGAAAGAATGTGATCTGCCTGATGGCATTCCTTCCCCTTTGCCTCTATCAGCCCACTAAGAAAGCCAGTGGATAATTTAATTGATAAATATCTGTATGGATTTCCAATCTAGGTCTGGTCACAATGCAAGTGTTTGTTTACAGGGTGCCTCCCCCTTCGGACTGAGTTCACTTCTTATAGTCATCTTTGTAAACTCTTTGTATCGCCTGATATCCATCTGTGGACTGGATTGCTTCATATAAGGTAGAAGAATGGTTTATTATCTTTTCTGGGTTATGGATCTTTCTTTCAGAAAGCTTATGAAGGTTAAACTTTTGACCTTTGTTTCCCAAGGAAAGAGAAGCATGTAGGCACAAGCTTGCAGAAATTGGCACACTGCTTTAAGGAGATCACGGATGCCTTGAAGCAACCCGTGGACCTCAGGTTAAAACTCCCCCAAACAAGAAGAGAGAGTAATAGGAAACTGTTCATAGACCTGGTTAAACTAATACCACAGCTGAGATGAGGCTGCCAGAGAGACTCAATAAATGGCTATGACAAGAGGTGGAAAAAGCATCGTTGCAAATGTAATGTGATGGTATCAGGGCCATTATGTTTTTTTGTGGGGGTGGGTGCTGGGGCCTTGGAGTGCTCTACCACTGAACTAAATCCCTAACCCTTCAGGGCCATTATGAATAAGGACTTGCTTACACTTTGCATATGTTTAACTTGCTTAGTGTAGGGATAATTGGGAAACATTATCTTCCTTTCTTGGTTTAATGGGCTCAAGGATTTCTATTTTTTCATTACAATTTCTCCTTCCTAATTCATACTTTGCATTTCTCTGGCATTTACCTCCTTTCCCACTGCTGGCTCATTCAGATTCAAACTGATTTGCACTCCATTTCAAGAGCTGCAGGGCTGAGTGTGGTGGTGCATGCCTGTAATCCTGCCACTGGGGAGGCTGAGGCAGGAGGATTGTTGAGAATTTGAGGTCAGCCTGAGCTACACAGTGAGTTCAAGCCCAGCCTTAACTACATAGCGGGACCCCGTCTCAAACAAACAAACAACCACCCCCCTAAAAACATTAACAAGACCTGCAGTTGCTCTAGATATTGACCTAACTGGTTTCTAGGAGATTTCCTATGCAAACTCAGACTCAGACCAACTCATAAAATATAGAAATGTTTCATCAAAGTGAGTCAGATGCCTGAAAATAATAATTTTTATTTAAGTATTTTGGAAGATGAAGGGTGTGGAAGTGCTCTAAACCTGATGGCAAATCATATAGAAACTTATTTTGACTCTGAAATATCGGTTAGAATTTGTTCTCAGGGTGAAAAGTGACACATAGTCAAATAAGAGTTTGATTACAACCAATACATGTTCTTGGTTAAAAAAAAAAGAATTTGATTACAATTTCATCATAAATGAGGTCACTGCTATTTCCCACCACTATCAATTTTCTATTATTATTAGAGTGTGCTCCCCATGGTAAGCATTGATGATTTGTAGTCTAAACGGTCCTGGAAAATTTCCTTTCAGATTTTGTGTTTGTTTAGTAAGTTCTTTACAATATATACATGTGTGACTAAAGTTATTTTAACAGCCATAATTGCATTACAATGACAAAAGATTCTGTAGATCTTGTGAAAACACATTCCTCTGTTCCGCATGAGTTTATTTAATTCCCTTTCAGTGGTTGATATTTGAACCTCTTTCATTTAGAGTAGATTCAGCTACGCAATACACAAAGTGCCTAAACAGGTCCAAGAGGGGTTAAAGAACACACTACCAATGTAAAAACTGCGACTCTATTGCATAATCTACATAATCTTGCAGCTGAATATGGGTTCTTATGAAATTTTAATTGAGTAGGGAACATGATACACAAATGGGAAGTAATATAAAGGAATTCTACAAACTACTAAATCTGCATGTTTTGTTCTATGATTTTATTGTGATTTACAGCAAAAGGAAATTTCCAGATTTTACATGCTTAATGTTTTACTTTGTATTGTACATTTCATTACAATATGAAAAAGTGAGGATGTTGGGTTGTTGGGTTTTTTTCTTTCTTTCCTTTTTTTTTTTTTTTTTTTTTTTTTTTTTTTTTTGTGGTAGTGGAGATTGAACCCATGGAATGCTGAGCTATATCCCAGCCCTTTTTATTTTTTATATTGAGACAAGGTCTTGGTAAATTGCTAAATTGACCAGGCTGGCCTCTAATTTGTCATCCTTCTGCCTCAGCCTCCAGAGTACCTGGGGTTCCAGCCACGTACCATCAGGTCCAGTTGGGGGTAGTTTTCAAAATGTATCATTACATCATTACAGTATTTCAGATATCAAATAAAAGGGGACACAACAGAGACACACAAATGACCACAGAGGGAAATATTATTGTAACTACGAGTAGCATATAATTTACTAAAGACACAATGATCAAAGAGTTTTTTTTATAACTTTGAATACTGTGAAGGCATATTAAATTTTTTGATCAGAGTAGGGAAAACATTAAAATTTGGGTCTTTATTTATTTATTTAGTTTTTGGTGCCGGAGATCGAACTCAGGGCCTTGTGCTTGCTAGATAAGAGCTCTAACGGCAGAGCTAAATCCCCAGCCCCCAAAATTTGTGCCTTTAGTCACTAAAATTTGAAGGACAAAATGAAAAATCCAGGTTTCTATGATGCTTCAAGTTACGATCATAAAAACTATCCATCAAAGCAGTTTTTCAAAGAATTTATTTCTCAAAATGATGGGACTGGGGATTTAGCTCAGTGGTTAAGAGTGCTTGCCTAGCAAGAGCAAAGCCGTGAGTTCAATCCCTGGCGCCTCCTCCCCAAAAAAGACAGGCAAGGGTGGGGTTGGGGAGGCTACTGAATTTCCAAATATTTATTTAGATGTAATCAGTGCTCAGTGCAGGGCCTGATGGAGAGCAGAGGAGCCCATGGAATCCCAGTGTAGGGGAATTCACAGTTTAGGCTGTCACATTTCGAGGGACCACCCCCTTTTCACTTTTACCTAATCTGGAAACATGATTAACAAATATGATTACAACAAAGTAAAGGGGGAAAAAAGTCACAAAAGGGCAAAGTAGTAATGAGGGAAAGAGGAAGACGCCTTGCCATTCTTGACTTGTTAATTAGGGTTAGAACAGTAATGGGGGATTTCCTGTACCCTGAGTTTGTAGAGATAACACAGGTCTAGGGAAAAGGAATACACTCAGTGGTTCACTCAGTTTTCTTAGTACCGGGGCTCAGCCTGGTGCATTGCAATTTCCTCTTCTCGAATTATATTATGCAGTGACTAACAGAGCAGGAGGTCTCTAAAGGTGTTTGCCCCAATCCAAAGACTATGAGATTTCAATAGTCCTTGGCCTGTTGGGCAATCAGGTTTCCATCTTCCTCTCTTGAAGTGTGGGGCTTTTACTAGCTATAAAGGGACTTCCCTTCAGACTTTTTACAACAGCCTGCGTGGACATATAAATTTCAGGGTAGTTTCTGGTTCTATTTTACCATCCTTTTTTTTTTTTTTTTCTTTTGTGGTGCCGGGGATCGAACTCAGGCCCTTGTGCTTATAAGGTAAGCACTCTAATCACTGAGCTAAATCCCCAGCCCCTTTTTTTTTTCTTTTTTTTTTCTTCTATTTTGCCATCTTGGGGTGATTCTGAAAAGCTTTCTCACCTCTGACAGGAGGAAAATGGTCACAGGGTGGATTCATTATTATGCAGAATTCAGTTAAAAATAACTGGACAATCTGAGATGTTTTGATGGAAAGAAGGTAGGCTCTGGTGACACAAGTTTCAATTCTAGGTAGGGAGGGAGAATTTTGTAAAAGGCCCAACCCAGAGACACCTGCGAGGAGGCCGCCTTTGCTGAGAGCTTCTCTCCCCATGCCTGGCCCTTCAAGTGAGATCAAGCGCCCAAATTCATGGGGAAAGGCTCTGTAAATTATATACATGTACACAACAGATTGATTTTTGTGATTTGTAATTATCTTTGCAGATATGGTAACAAAAATTAAAACTAGAATATCTCAAAAACCTTGCCCAAGTGGCTGTTGGCATCAATACTTCACACAAAATTATTTCTCAAGATGCACACCCTGTGTTTTGATTTTTTTTCCTTTTTTGGTGCTGGGGATCGAATTTAGGGCCTTGTGCTTGTGAGACAAGCACTCTAACCATTGAGCTAAATCCCCAGGCCCACTAATTGATATTTTAATAACTTCATTAAAAATTTCTCAGAAAGTCAGGAAACGGTCTGTGATGTAGGTGAGGATTTTTGTTTTTGCAGCGGAAACTTTTGACCCCGGTGAATAGAATACGTAGCAAAAACTCATTTACATGCGTTCTTCCTCCATCTTTGCTAATCCAAAAGTAAAAGGTGAAAACCTGTTTGGAAGAGAGCATTTTAGGCTTGCTTTTTTTCCCCTCTTGAACAGCCAGGTAGAGTCACGCGATCCAATTTTTAAATTGTCTTCTATTTTCCACTACAAATAAATTCAAATGCTCCAGCAATCAGAGAGTTTTAAAATTTTATTTTAAATTTTAGCCTCCCAAGGCCGGAGAGGGGATGAGGAATAGAAAGTACAGTACTTTAATTAGAAACAACCAGTAACTTGGGGGTTTTAGAATATGATCTGCCATTTCTTAATTAAGAAATGAGTTTGACAGTCCTTTGGCCACCTCATTGTAGACACTGCTAAGAAAACCCCAAAAGGTTGGTCGCGGGCCAAGCGACGAAACTCCATTCCCCGAGAGACCCCAAGCAGCCTGCCTGGCCGCCGCGAGTCCCTGGAGTCCTTCCCCCCAGCAGACGCCGCCTCCCCGGGCTCGGCGTCCTCCAAGCTCAGCAAGGCGCGGGGCCGGCCGCCTGAGGCTCGCCGCCACCAGGTCGTACCTTTTCCCTCCCTGGGGCCCCAGCGCGCGGCCGCCTCCCTGCCTCCCTCCCTCCTGCCAGCGGGGCCCTCTCTGCGCTCCCGACCAGCAAGCCCGGGAGCGGCCGCAGGAAGCGAAGCCCTTGTTGATGCTGTTCCGTGGCGCGCCTCCCCGCCCTCCGGCGGCAGCTCGGCTCTTCCCGCTACCGCATGCCCCCCTCCGCGCCTGCGCACTGCCCCGCGGGGGGCGGGGCTCAGATTCCTGTCAGCGGCGGCGGCGGTGGCGGCGACCGTCAGTTTTCGCTGAGGAGAAGCACGAAACGGATCCGTTGGTTCTCTCCCCTCCCTTTCCCCGCCCCGAACCTCTCTCCTGGCTCGCCGGGAGTCAGTCCCGGTGGAGTTTCCCTCCGCCCCGCCGCCGTTTCGTCGGTCCTCGGCCCGGTGGACGTCAACTGCCCTCGAGGAGGAGGCAGCGGCCGCCCGCCCTCGCCGCCCCCGGTTCGGTGCCCGCGGTCCGGAGAGGAGGTGCCGCCGCCACCGCCGCTCCCCCCCCCCCCCCGCTGCCTTCGGGCCGGGCTGGGTCGAGCTGCGATGCCCTCGGACTTCATCTCATTGCTCAGCGCGGACCTAGACCTGGAATCGCCCAAGTCCCTGTACTCGCGAGGTGAGTCAGGCCGGGGGGGTGGGGCGTGGGGGCGGGGAGGGCCGGCGCCTGGGCGCCCCGGGGGTCCGGGTCGGACGGGGGCGACTCGCGGGCGCCCGGGAGCCTGTGGGGCCGGGCTGGGGCTCGGCGAGGGCCGGGGCGCTGTGCGGGGGCCGGTGGAGGAGTGGCGGCCCCTCCCCCGCGGACGCACGGGCCGCTCGGGGCCCGGATTCTATGGGCACCGAGCGCTCGGAGCGGCGCCGGCCCGGCTCCCGGCTCGGGGATCTCTGGCCTCGGCCTCGCCCCAGGCCCCCTCTCCCCAGCAAAGTTGCCCCCTCAGCGGGCGGCGTGACCAGGAGCCGGTTCTGGGGCAGGGTCACCATCTTGCTCCCCCTCCGGCTTGTTTGTGCGCCGTCGCTGTGACCCCCTCTCCCTCAGGCCTAGTCCACTCCCTCCCCACGTCGGGACGGCCCCCCTCGACCAGGCGCTCTTCCTTCGCTCGTCATCTTGCTGGAAAGGGCCCGAATTTTCTTCCTCCTTTTCCCACCTCCGTGGCATTCTGGTTACTACCCCCCCCTTTTTTCTTTTTGCAAAGATAGGGGTGCTCTCTCTGGGTTAGTTTTATCCCTCTTCTCCCTAGAGTACCAGGCTGAGGCACAGACGTTGTCCTTTGAGAATTTTCTCTTTTGCCGTTCAAGGACTTCTTGCAGGGAGGGGGCAGTGGCCAGAGATTCCTATTTAAAAGCTCTTGTAGCTAAGGTCTGCGGGGATTCCCATCACCTAAAATATTAGCACTTGAGCTATGTCTACTGGCGTAAATTCCTATACTGGACACTACAAGAATGTGTCAGAACAGGTTCCCTGCATGAGGGGCATCAAACCAAAATACTGCACTATCACTCTGCAAACCACTGGGAGAGGGCAAAAGACATAACTGGGTCGTTAACTATTCATTTCACCATATTAAAAAAAAGTGTGTCATTGTGAACCCTTTTCCTGAGAAAATTCAGTGTTTCCCTTGTTTTTGGTTTTATGTGTCTACTGGCTGATTCCATCCCCTCCAAAGGTGGGGGTGCTTCAGTTTCAGATTAATGTTTTTAAATTAAGTGAATCAGAGTAAGATGGTTTACTCTGGAAGGTACTGGACTGTAGAGACTATTGAACTTGTACACGAAGTCCTACTTAGACATTGTCTGTTGCTCCAATAACTTTACTTGGCGTTCACCGTCCTGTAGGATGTTTTTTGGACCTTACCTGAAGTAGTTTAGAAACGAGTTTTTTGGGTGTCAGAAAAAACAAACAAAAAACCCCAAACAACCCCCCCCCAAAAAAAAAGAAGAAAAAAGAACCAGTATCAAGAGATGATTCTTAGAGACGGGCTAATGTGGTACAGTTGGGTGCTAAAAATAGTCAAGACACTAAAACCATTTGGGCAGTAATCGTCAGATAATTTTCCGTGAAACAAATGCTTTAGCAAAATCTAAGTTTAGCTTAGAGACTGTTGTAGAGGCAATTCAACCTTTCTTTTGCAAGGCATATATACACATACGGGTTTTGGCTTTTAAAAATACATGATAGTTACATAAGAGATGTATGCTATCCTTGGCATTTTTTTTTCTTCTTATTCAGCATCAAAAGTACTTAATGCTTTTTGTGTTTTTCAGATTCTCTGAAGTTACACCCATCACAGAATTTTCATAGAGCTGGACTATTGGAAGGTCAGCAAAGTGCCATTTTAAAGCATATTGTGTTAGTGTGCAAAGGCTTTCTCTGAAATGCAGTTTAAATGGGAAAGTGTGAAACTTTGCAAACTCACACAATGTAATTTTCTCCTAAAGAGCCTGATCCTTCTTTTAGAGCAGCTAAATGTTTTAGTGGATTTTGTTGCTGTGTTTGAAGTGCTTGTTGGCTGTTGTATCTGCTTGAGAGGCTGTGAAAAAAAAAACCATAAAAAAAAATCATTTTAATTATATGTTGGGTGTTCTACTTTAGAATCCCAGATCTTAATTCTATCTTTTTTATACACAAACTGAATGTGAAAAGGCTCAAACATTAAAATGAATTAAAAACTGAAAGACTGACATGAGATACTTAGAGTATTTTGAAGTTAGAACTTTCTGAGCCTTTCAAGTGGGTATATTATTTATTTACAGAAACATTGATGTCATTATGATTGTGTTATATTTAAAGGTAAGAAAAGCTGAGTAGAGTTGAAGTTGTAGTTTAGTGACAGAGTGCTTGCCTAGCATCACAAGGCCCTGGGTTCCATCCCTAGTATCACCAAAAAAAAAAAAAAAAGAAAAAAAAAGAAAGAAAGAAAGAAAAAAGCTAAGTAATAGTGATTACACATATTAGGGGCAAAAGTGCTTTAGAACGTTCTGGAAATATTAAAATCTGTAGAATGAACAGCTGATGATTTAGAATATTTTGTGGATTTTTTTAACCATTTAAGATAGAATACTTGTGTTTTTTCTGTGGATTTTGTAGATTTAACATTTATCTTTTTTGAATCTTATAATTATGGACTTGGACACCAAGGATATTGATTTTCCCATTATAAAAATGAGAAGTAGACTGACATGAAGAGATTGGGTTTGCAGAGGAGTCCCATAGTAGCAGTATGTCTTAATGCTCCTTACCTAAAGTCAAGCTGCTGTTATGAAATACATATAACCAGTAATTTAAACATTTTTCTGGCCCACTTAACAAAGGCCCTAAAAAGTTACGTTTGACTAGAGTATGTTTTTGACTCTCTTAAAGGTAGTCTGGATGGGAGGAAAAGTGGGTGTTGTAATTGAGTTAAAGTTTGAATATCAGTTTAGCAGTTTAGCTCTGTGACCTTGGGCAAGTAATTTTACTTCTTTAAACTTTCATATTCTTTTGATAAAAAAGTAAGCATTTCTTAAATTTAGCAAGCTATGTGTATTAAAGTGCTTAGTATGGTGTCTGGTTTAATAAATGTTTTCTTTAGTGTCAGCTAAATTGTTTCAGCAGTATAATTTAGACCATATAAAAGCTCTCGATTAATTATTATTATTATTATTTTTTTTGGTGCTGGGGATTGAACTCCGGGCTTTGGGCTTGCTCGGCAAGCACTCTAACCGCTGAGCTAAATCCCCAGCCCGATTAATTATTGATGATATTTGTTCATATGAGAAGCCCTAAGCCAGGCATGGTAGTGCATGCCTGTAATCCCAGCACCTGGAAGGCTGAGGCAGGAGGATCACCAGGAGTTCAATGCCCAGCCTAGGCTACATAGTGAGTTCAAGGCCAGGCTGAGCTATGTAGTGAGACCCTGTCTCAAGAAAAACAAAAAACAAAAAAGCCATAGCTTTACATGAGTTTGAAAATGAAATATTTTTATAATTGCAATCTGAAGAGAAAAATTTTTAGAAATGTTTCTTAGTAAAGTAGATTTCTGGCTTTTATTGCTATTGTTCAATTTGTAATCATATTGCAGATCACAATACCATTCCAGTCCATCTTTTTGTGTGTACCATTCCATCTATTTTCTGCACAACAAACCAGAGTGTCATAATCAGATCATCAGACAGGAGAAAGACATGAAAACAAGTGTCAACTGTTGAAATAAAATTTTTTAATGAGTTGATGAAAACACACAGCCATTTAATATGCATATTTACATATTTGTGGCTGTATTTGCTGATTAGCATTTTGGTTGAGAGGAAATTTAGTAATTCAAGACCTTACTTTTATAGATTATACATAAAATGCAAAAATGTGTCAGTATCAGGGATGTCATGTCCTCTTTGAATTTTTGACACAAGGTATCATAGCAAAGATATTTCTTAATGAAGTATTTAATCTGTCACCTGTTATTTTTGGCGGGGTGCTGGGGATTGAACTCAGGGCTTTATGCTTGCTAGGCAAGCATTCTACCACTGAGCTAAATCCCCAACTCCTGTTGGGTTTTTTTTTTGTTTGTTTGTTTGTTTTTTTTGCTGGGGATCGAACTCGGGCCCTTGTGCTTGCAAGGCAAGCACTTTAACCACTGCGCTAAATCCGCAGCCCCCTCCTGCTGTTATTTTTTAACCATAATAATTTGGACATTTTATTTTATTGTATTTATTTTTGGGGGAGGTTGGTGCTGGGGATTGAACTCAGGCTAAGAGCTCATGGGCCTTGTGCTTTCAAGGCAAGCACTCTAACCACAGAGTTTAAAAGTAGAGACAATAGATGGCTGGGTATGGTGGTGCATGCCTGGTGCACGCCTATAATCCCATCATTGAGGAGGCTGAGGTAGGAAGTTCACTGTGAGTTTGAGGCCAGCCTGGACTACATAATGAGTGAACTATGTAGTGAGACCTGGTTTTAAAAAAAAAAAGGCTGGAGATTTTTATTTTTTTGAGGCTGGGGATTTAGCTCAGTGGTTAGAGTCTTGCCTTGAAAGCACAAGGCCCTGAGTTGGATCCACACCACCACCAAAAAAAAAAAACAAACCAAAAAAAAAGAATAAACCAACCCCCATACCCATCACTAAGTGTTAAAATATAAGACATCATAACATATTTCACATATAAATGCGTCTGGGTTTTTTTTGTTTGTTTGTTTGTTTTTTTGGTGCTGGGCATCAAAGTTGGCCTTGTGAATACTTCTG
>PVJO010028816.1:0-17616 GCA_004026905.1 Hystrix cristata
GCTAAAGAAGATGTGGCTTTTCTACACAATGGAGTACTACACTGCCATAAAGAAGGATAAACTAGAGTCATTTGTATGTAAATGGATGTTCCTTGAGAATATACTACTAAGCAAAATAAATCAGACACTCATGAGCACACATCGAATTGTTTCTCTGATATGAGAAACCATAACTGTAAATAAGGACAAAGTAGTGTAAAGGATATTATATAAAAGGAAGATAATATACAAAGGAGAGGAGTACCAGAAAGAGGGAAGGGGGAAAAGCAGGAAGGGAAAAAACGGAAAAAAAGGGGAAAGGGAAATCATGGAGAATTGTAAATAAACCTGCTGTAAATAGGGATGGAGGGAACAGAAAGGAGGGGAGGGTAGAGGGGGGAGAACCAAGAGACACCATGTACAGGTACAAAACAAACATGTTAAATGTGATCAATATGTGGACAATGTACCAATACATGTTCTTGATTAAAAAAAAAAGAAATTAAACAGCCTAACACCAGAAGAAAGAGTGAAGGAAAATGAACAGGTGTAAAAAATGTGAGATGGCATTAAGCACACCGAAATATCTATATAAGTGTCCTAAGAGAGGAGAGAAGAAAAAGTGACCAAAAAATATTTGAAATAAAATGGTTTAAAATACACAAATTTGATGTAAATACTAATCTATAATCCAGGAATCTCAGCAAATTCTAGTAGTTCAAATAAAATGAGATGCACACCCAGAGAGAATGTAGTCAAAATGTTGAAAGACAAAGAGATACTTTTGAAAGTGCAAGAGGAAAAAAAGTATGGTGGATGACATCTTATCCAAAATAATAAAGTTTAAAAGTCAGTGGGGTGACACAATGTGCTGAAAATTAAAACAAAAAACATACATAAACATACATACCTCTCTTCAAATATTTTTTTTCTCTTCAAATATTTTTATATCCAGTAAAATTACCTTGTAGAGAGCAGATATAAATTTGACTATATAAATAATAATACTAAATATGAATGAAGTAAATAATCTGATCAAAGCCAGAGACAGTCAGATTGGGAACAAAACAAGTTCCATCTTATATGCTGTCTATGAGGGACATGTTAGATTCAGACACAAATAGAATGAAAGTAAAAGGATGAAAAAAGTGATGTAACACAAACAGTAACCATGTATGAAATGCATTTGCTAGAACAAAGATGTTACTAGAGATAAAGTGGACTATTTCATAACAATGTAGAGTCAAAATATCAGAAAGATATGACATCTGTAAACATTTTCACCTAACAACAGAGCCTGCATACACATGAAGCAAAAACTGACAGAACTAATGAGGAAAATAGGCAATTCTACAACAATCTATGGAAGATTTCTTTGTCATTGACTTTGTTCAAGTGAAGATATTTTTCTTGCTTATTTTTCTCTGAGCTTCTTTGATTCATGCTTGATGCTTGTCACTAATTTTACAAAATTCTCCGCCACTGCTACTTCATATTTCCTCTGCTTTTTTTCTTTCTTCCAGTATTTCAATTTTACCTTTATCACATCTTTTGAAATTGTCCCACAGTTATTAGATGTCATTTTCTGTTTTTTTAAATTACTGTTTCTTTTTGCCTTTCATTTGGAAAATTTCAATTGTATTCCCTTTAAGCTCACTGATTGGGGCCATATCTAGTCTACTGATATGCCCATAAAATACATTATTTTCTATTGTATTATTTTTGATATCTAGAATTTCCTTTTGATTTTTTTAGAGTTTCCGTCTCTCTACTTCTATTATCCACTCTTTCTACATATTTTCTTTTTCAACTGAATTATTTGACATATTAACCATAGTTATTTTAAATTCCAAGTTTGATAGTGCAAAAAGTCACATCATATCTGATTCTGGTTCTGATGCTTGCTTTGTATCTTTAGGCTGTGATATATTTGTCAATAGTTTTTTGTTTTGCCTTTCAGCATGATTTATAATATTCAGTTGAAATGCATTGGGTGATCAAAACTGAGATCAATAAGCCTGTACAAGGAGGTTCTATGTTAATATCACTTGAAATTGGGATGTTTTTCATGTAGCTCTAAGTTCCAGGAGTGTCAAAACTCCTCCAGTGTTATTGCTTTGTCTCCTATTTTTGTCTTAGGGCTTCCCTACATTTTAGGTAGATTCTGGATTCACAGATTTTTCTGCTATCATCCACTGTAATTATAGTGCAGATCTATTGGTGTGGCAATAAACTGAAGAGGAAGGATATCAGAATATCATTTTATGATTAAGAATCAGTCTTTTAATAAGATTGTGTGCTTGGGCTGTGAAATTCACAAGTGTTTCTTCTTACCTGTTTTACAAGATACAGAGGAAAAGCCACAAGTAGATAAAGTCAGAAAAATGGCTTGACCACAGGTAGGATAAGGCTCTGGTTATTTTCCTCAAAGAGTAGTCCTCTGTTCTTAAATGTAAGTATTCCTATAAGTTTATGGCTCTAGTAGGTTCTGCTTCTTAAATTTTACCTCCTACACTCTGGATTAAGTCATCTCTCCAGATATTTGTGTAACAGTTTTTCCTGTCACCCCAGTTTTCCGATGAGGTCAAGAAAAATGATTAGTTTTATAATTATTTAACTATTTATGGATTTAAGGACAGGAATGATAAAACTCTTTTCATGTTATAGCTGAAACTGGAAGGCTCTCCAAGTAAGAGTTTTTGTTTTGAATACGTGATCACCTCTTCACTTTCATAGATTTACTGAATTTCCACATTTGTTGATTAATTGCATCAATTTTTACAGATGTCATTTAAACGAAGTGCATTTTCTTAACTTTAAATATATATACACACATATACATAAATTATGAAGTAATATACACTCAAAGTCAGACTGCTAGATGTCATAATGTCTAAATAGCAATTAAATTGTCTTCTACTTGGTAAGAATTGGATCTCAGTATTTACCAACAAAGAAAATAAAATTTTTCTTCCTCTTATATAATGCTAAAAGTTCATCAGCCTTTCATTATGTGCAATGTGCACTCATTTCATGGAAATAATTTAAATGGCATGGGGAAAAATACAAATTTGTATGCTGGTGTTTTGATTTACTTGATTATATTTAAATAATATTTTAGCTCAAAATACAAAATTGTGCCATTTTTACATGTGGATTATTTCATGTGATAATATAACATATTTGTGTCTCCTGTTGCTATGAACTGAGTTGAACTGTGTCCCTGGAAGATTTATCTCTCAAAGTCCTAACCTTCGATGTGTTTGTATCAGTGATAGAGTTTTTAGTAGGTAAAGTTAAGTGAGATCATAATGATGAGCTCTTAATCCAATAGTACTATGACTTTAGAAGAAGATGATATGGTGTTTTGTTATGCCCAGCTAAAGCAGATTAATACTAATGAATATGGTGGATGATATATGCAAATTAACATAATATTTTAGGATTTCAACATGCTGAATATTTCCAATATATTATCGTTGTTTATCATATTTTTAGAGTACTGGGGATTGAAACTAGGGCCTGTACACTGAGGTATATTCCTGGCCCTTTAAAACAAATTTCTTAAAAATTTGAGATGGAGGCATATGAAGTTGCTAAGCTTCCCAGGCCAGGCTCGTACTTGTGTTTCTGCAACCTCAGCCATTGGAGTTTTGGGATCACAGGCATGTGCTACCAAAGTACACTTAGCTTTGTTTATCTTTATTCAATGTTTTTGTCAAATCTTGACTCAAAAAATAAAGAGTTAATTTTATATTAATGCATATTATTATAATATAAGACATATTTGTCATTTCATATTTAAAATTAGAGGTTAGAGTTACAATTTCAAGTTTAAAGAGGACTTATGCAAAGCTCTCAGGAAACCACATGCAGTGCAGTTTAAATCAAGATCTTTGTGTTTTGTTCACATTGGACTCAGACAGGGTGCACTACTGTATATAGAACGGGAGAGTTATAGAAATAATTTTAATCCTGGAAGATTAAAATCTCCAGGAAAAGGGATTATATGGATGAGTTTGAGGTGGCTGCCCAGTGTGATGGTTTTAATTAAGCAAGTGGTAGAGACCCATATCCACCTGAGAGACAGGTGGGCATCTGCGGACAGGATTATCAACAGTATCAATTTTCTTATCCTTGGAGGTCTCTTCCAGTACCATGATTTTGGCTTTCTCTTTATATTTCATTCAGTCTACAAGCCTTTTGGTTGGTGCCACCCACACCTATCATATGGCTTCTGTCTTCAGCAAATCCATCTACACCCACATCTATGCTAATCCAATAAGTGGCCTAACCTGGTTACCATGCACCACCCATGGTCCAGTCACCTCATGAAAGCCCCACCTATGAGTGCATGAGGCTTTGCAAGGGCATCTAGATGTAAGCCTTAACGGTGACCCTCCTTTTAACATAATGTATATTGTTTGACTCTTGTCCTCTGGGGTCCAACAATCTCCCTATTTGGGATGTTAGCTGAGTCACTGGAGTTTTAGAATCCTTTTAGAGGAGTCCCATCATGCCCTGGTTCTTGTTTGGCCTTGGAGGGCACGGGCCAAAATATGGGCTGTCCTGTTAGCCCAGTTATCTTTTTTAACTTTCGTCTCCAAGCCTCTGTTGTTTAACAAACAGGGAGTAAGTTACACCAGTGTGGAAGTGGGAGCAGTAGGTTTACCTGTCATAATTTTATTTGGGAAGCAAAAACTCTGAAATATAAATTATGGTTAGGGAGCTGCTATTTATTTTACCAATCTTGGTTATCTTAGAAGTCAAATTTGTAGAATGTCAACACATAGTTATCATAAAGTTTTACAGGTAAAATGTGAAATCAAGAGCAAATGTAACATTTTAGCATAACAATTATGACGGCACTATTTTATTAGAACTATCAGGTTTTTGTTGTTACCGCTGAAATACATTTAAATCTCTATCAATTGGATACCTTTGTCTAATTGCAAATTATTAAAAAAAAAGTGCACTCTCAGTTGCATTGGCCATGCTGAATTGTAATAATCTTTTTCTGGTTAGTTTTAGGTTTATAACCATAAATATACTAGTCAGTTAGATTTTTTTCCCTAGGAGTTATAGATTACTTCTCCTTTTTTCTTTCTTATGTAAGTCCTAACAGTGTTTTATCAATACTTTAAGGTACTTTACATACTTTTTCTCTTAGCTAACACTATATACTGAAAATAAGAGTCAGAAAAGGAAAGACAGAAAAGCTATAAATTGCTAGATGAAATCTTTGTTTATTTTCCCTTCTTATTGTAAAACGAAATTTGATACCTTGATTTTTTTTCCTCTTTAACTTATATTTGGAGAAAAATCGACATTTTAAAATTCTCCATTTTAAATTGGCCACAAGTTCATAAAATGAGGGCTGGGGATTTAGCTCAGTGGTTAGAGTGCTTGCCTAGCAAGCACAAGGCCCTGAGTTCGATCCCCAGCACCAAAAAACAAACAAACAAACAAGTTCATACAATATAAACTAAGGGTGATGTTTTGGGGACAGATATTGAGTTACTCATAATCATATAAGATGTACTAACATGCCTTTAATGTCTCTCTTGTGTACTTTCGGAAAGAGATAAAGAGAGAATTAAAAACAAAACAAAACAAAACAAAACAGGATCTTATTTAGGTCCCTGATGTCAGGCTGCTGGGTGGTCCTCTTCATCCCTAGGTCACACCATATGTGCAATCTGCCCCAAACAAGAGTCACATCATGTGTTTGGTAGGCCTCAAACCAGGTTCATACCATGTACATGGTTCATTCCATTTTCCACAGTCAGAACTATCCAGGGACTCTACCAGAGTAGAGAACTATCCAGATAGAGATAGAGAACTATCCGGAACTCTACCCTATTACCCCAGAGTTGAAACTGTCCAAAGGGGAAACTCTACTGTTTATTTTTAATCATTGATTAGTCTAGATGTCCCTGCTGTTGATGCAGGAATCTGTTATTCATGTCTAGAGCAAGCATCCCTGTTTCTGGCACATCACTATTCCAACCTTTGGGATTACAGTTGGAAAGGGAATTGTATACAACAGCTGGGCATTATTCAAAAATTTACCCCAGAGATTTTTATATCCAGGGAACTGTAACACATGCAAGGAACTCATAGAGGATTTAAAAAATCCAGAGATGTCACTTAGCAACTACAAGTCACATACCATTTTAGATATGGAGATAAATGTGAGGCCAAAATTATAGGAATACCAGAACCAAATAAGATGGAAAGAGGCAGCAAACTAGCATTAGAGAAGCAACCACAGAGGCTCCAGGAAAAAAAAATAATAGGCAGGGCTTAATAGGTGACTTTAGGACCCAAGAGGTCATGGCAGACAGCTAGGAAATGCTGAAGTGGCATCTGTCCCTTAAGCCTGTGGGCGTCTCTTGCTGGCTAGGAAAATACAGAGGCCACATGATTCCCTTTCCACTCCTATCTGTGGGTCACACTAGGAATTATCCCCAAAGCCATGAGAAAACTTCTTGAGTTCCTCGGTTCCCATTAATCTGCTCTACCCTCAAGCTCCCTGATAAGTAATATTGGAAAAAGTTAAAGGATTTGAGTTTTCTGACAGATGCAAGCCTGAATGGGAGGGAAAGGACAAGAAGGGGACTGGGGATTTCTTAGGGGAGAGACAAGGGGAAAAAATCTAAACCAGTGGGCTCTTTGGTTTGAGTCCATAGACTTCACCAGGTCCTGAAGATAACATCATTTATCACCTGAGTGACCACTTGCATCTGCACAGTTTAGGAAACATTCCAAGCCACCAAAAAAGGGAAGCCCTGGCAGCAGGCAAACTGAGCTTATGCCTTTCAGTTGAGAGAGAGAGAGAGAGAGAGAGAGAGAGAGAGAGAGAGAGAGAGAGAGAGAGAGAGAGAGAGAGATCAAAAGGGCAGTAGAGCGGTTTAGAGGATCCGCCTCATATCCAAAGTGTTTAGGACTCAAAAGTGTACATGGAGATAATTTCCTTTGTTGTCACCCCAAGGGCTGGCCTTCTTCATGGTGTCACAGAGCTAGGTTTCCCATAATGGTTGCATGAGAAACTGCTTGAGATACTGGGTGGGCCTATACTTATACGAGTCTCTTGGGTGAGCAAATTTTACTTCTATCTGACACAGAAACATAGTACGTTGACTTCAGGGAGTACCTAATGAGGCTGCCATATGTCACAGAGCATACCTATCAACACCTCTCTCATTTATGGCTAGAGGGAGCAAGTGCCTCTTGTCTCTGGTGCTTTTACATAGAAGCACTCATTTTCTAGGGACTTGGGAGCCTCTAGTTGCTGAAAAAACCTATGGCTGCAGAAGTTTGTAGACAGGAAGAGATAAAATATGGGAAAAAGGATATAAACTATGCTTCAGAGGCCAAGAGGTTGGGGGAAACAACACTTCAGAGGGCAAAGGGATTGAGGGAAGTGGGGAAGAAAAATTAAAAAGCCTTTGGCTGGACCAACCAAAGTCATGTCCTGACTTTGTTTTACCTGCTGCCAGTGGCTTGCCAAGCAAAAACGTCACCAGGCTGAGTTTGAGAGTTTCCTGAAACTGAGACTAGGAACTTAACCCACAGTAAACATGGAATTCTTGGAGGTTGCTGACTTCCCTTGTGGAAAAAGAATTTTCATGATATGTCAGTAATAAGCACCATCTTATTTTCAACAGCATCTTTAAATAGTGGAAGGCATTGAAGCAATACTACAAGTCATTTCTAAAGAAAAGTTTGGGTCAATGGTTTCTTATACGGGCAAGGTGTCCTTCAAACACAAAGATTATAAAGAATTTTTAAAACTCAAGAGCCAAAGTAACATTATCTCTATGAACCTTTCCTGAGGAATGATCTGTGGAGTGAAGTTTGGCCAAGTAATGATGATTAGGAAAACTTTGGCAAAGTCTGCTGATAAGAATGTGTAACTGTAATCTAAAGTTGAGACACCAGTATGAAGAACTATGCTGGAATAATATTTGAATATTATGTTTCTAAAATTAGATATAGAACAATTAATAAAAATGGGACAAAAAGGAAAGAGAAAGTGGGAAGTAGAATACACTTGCATATGAAATTATGTATAAGATCCATCCATCAAACGAGATACAACACTATTCTTGACAAAGCACATATTGCATGTGAAACCTCAGGAGAATTATAGAATTCAATAGTAGACCATTTGTCAGGTAATAATATATTAAAAAGCATTATATGCATGCATTAACCAATTTAGTTTATGAAAAATACAACACTGAAGCAGTGGTTTTTACATTAAAAATTCAGACAGATAAGGCAGACAATGTGCTAAAATGGATTTTTCTTTAATTATGTGATTTTACATAAGTGACCTATTTTTTAGCTTGGAAGAAATGATTCATTAGGCAAATGAGGAAGTGGGTTTGTTGCTCCCACAGTCTGGTATTGCAGAAAAAGCAAATCTTTTCAACTAGTAAGCCTGAATTAAAAAACTAATCTCTTCCTTGTACTATCAATAATGGAATGCAGCTTAAAATTTCTGAGCCTAATTATTCATAATTACAGTAGAATGGAGGGCAATACCTGCTAGTTGCTCATTTAGTATCTGTTCTCCATTCTTTTTTACTAACAGAACCATGATATTATCTAGGCAATGCATTAAGCCAACATACTTGCCTCACCAGGGTCCCTTGCAATGAGAACTGAACACAGTTTTTGTCAATTAGCTGTGAATTGTAGTATAATGGGAAAGATTTTGCTTTTCTTATATAATTGTTTCTCTTTTCTCTTCTTGTCTATCAAATGGACAAGAACGTGCCATAGAATAATCATCTCATATTCATAAAGCAAGTAGTGTGGATATAGAAGTAAATACACTTAGAGAAGGAAGCAAAATAATAGGAAAATTTGGATTTTCTGTCACTTGCAGGTAACTGGTGATACTTTTTGGCTGCCAGAAAATGTTGACATTACTGCTCTCAGAATTAAAGAATATAACATGCTGAGCAACTTGGGGGATTCTAGGCACTTACTAAATTATTTCATTAATGTTAGTTCTTCCTTATGCCCTTTTCCATCCTTAAATGTACACCTGAGTATAAATAGCTACAATTTGTATGCTTTGCTATTTTATATTGAGGACTTTTTAAAAAGCTTAAAGTAGTCAAACATAGCACAGGATCACGTAGCACTTAGTTCCTTCATTATTAACATCTCATAATAATGTTGCATACTATTCACAATTAACAGACCAATATTGATAAATTAATTATATATAAAGTACACACTACTGATTTCCTAACTTTTTACCTTCTGTCCTTTTTTCCTTTCTAGGCGCCTATCCAGGGTACTACATGACATTTACTTATCATGTTTCCTTTTGACTCCTCTTGGCTGTGACAATTTCTCAGGCTTCCCTTGTTTTTGATAAACTTAACAATTTGAGGGGTAATGGTCAAGTAGTTTGTACAATGTCCCCCCAGTTAGGATTTATCTGTTGGTTTATCTCATAATTAGACCAAGTTCATGGATGGAGTCTCTGGAAGACCACAGATCATACTATTAACATGATATCATTGTTGATGCTGACCTTGATTGCCTGGCTAAAATCGTATTTGTCAGGATTTTCCACCTTATAGTTACTTTTCGTTCCTTTCCTATTCATTACAGTACTCTTTGGAAGGAAGCCACTATGTGTAGCCCACATTTAATGAGTGATAGTTATGGCCCTCTTCTTGGAGATCAGAATGCCTACATAAATTAGTTGGAATTTTTCTGCATGGCATGGAATACTTGTCGCATGGATTTTTATTCTATTATTTAAATTATGATCCAGTACTACTTGCTCAAGTAATTCCTTCTTTAGCCATTGTGAACTTTTAGTTAGCTGCTATTTCCTTTTGACATACCCTCGTCATTGTAGAGTTTTTTTTTTCTCTTGTTTTCATTTTTTTAAGCACTTCCTTGCTTCCTGGAACTATGAAATTATTCAGGCTCATCTGTGTATTACCCACTCCAGTCCTAAAACTGTCATTTATTTAGGAAACCTTGGTTCCTTTTAATGGAGTATGGTATTAGAAACCATGATCTGGACTCTAAATGTGCTCATTGCTACTGGGATGCTGTTACTTCTAGGTAGTCTCAACTGTTGGAGCAAAGAAAATATGCATATGTATACTAATCTCTGTGTACACAGACAAATAATACTTCTTGAACCCACCTGTATCACTATTGAGCTAAATGTATGTTTATGCTGACATCTACAGCTTTCATCCTTTACCCTAAGGATCATCCCACTCTCCTTCCTTTGCTTATTCCTAAACTCCCACCCCATGAAAAATCGTGACTCCTGCCATGCATTATCCATTAGCTGGTTTGATTCTAGTATACATATATCAGTATGTATCAGAATTTTTAACAAATACCTCATAGATTTAACTTGTTTTAGTATCCATTTCTACAAGATGTTTAATGTAAAACCCTTTACGTCATGGTGTGATAGCAGGCGATGCTCAATTAATGATCACAGTGATGGCCATTTTGACATAAAATTTGAGAATTACCACCTCAATGGCACAGATACTTTTGGGGAAAACTATTTAAATCATCTGTGTCTCAGTGTCCTTGTTTATTAATAATAGTACTTTATTTGGCTATATTGAGAATGAAATCCTATAATCTAAGCAAACAAAGAACAAATGTTCAGTAAATGCTAGCTCTTAGGGTTGTCATTTTTATTTCTCCAAATAACTGACCTAGTTTGGTTTATGGTTTCTTTGAGTCACCTTGGAACTTACAGTCTGGTCAGTAAATAAAGGATGTGGCAAACCTTAAGGCAGGCCCCAATCTTCCTGAAATGTGTGTCAGTTATAGTAGACTTCCCCAACACTATTCCTCTGTTAGTTTTACTGCTCAGAGATTGGAGGACTCTTGATGGGCTATGGTTATTGGCCTCCTACAGGGCATATACTACTCCACATAGAGAGATGCAATGAAACCACCATCTCCTTTTCCACCCAAATGGTGGATAAAAAAAGAGGAGTAGATCTTTTGAGGAAAATGAGGAGTATCTAACACATGGATACAAGATAAATTAAAGCAGTTTCTGAGCTATTAATGAGGGAATGGGAAGCTATAATCTTCTGGGGAAATAGCAAGCTGCTCAATTTGGGGATTACTCATAGGAATCTTAAAGGAAAACAGAAGGTCCATCACTATTATGCAATAGTCATCTCTTTCATTACCTTATTTTCATGCTAAAAAGATATATTATTTTTAATTTACATTAAAATGATCCTTTTTCTTGTTCTCTGGGCTTTGGCTAGAACTTTGTGGTTTGAGACATTGCTTACTAATAGGTTTTCAAGTTGTTTTCTAGCACTCGAGACAGAGTGGACTACATTTCAGTAATATCAATCTACACATTTCTTGCTGTTCAAATTGAAAGGTGGTTTTCCATTTTCTCAGTATTAGCCATATCCAAATAAATCTCCAAATAAATGTCATCAAGCTTTTGTTCCCACTTCTAAAGATTCTCTCCAGACTCTTTTGTCATCAACATTAAACTCTCCTGACATACCTAATAGACATTGAGACTGTAGACTCCTTTAGAACAAGATCGACTGATCATGTTACCATGCTGTGTTCATGAGGCTGACTTTGATGGACTTTTTCAATTATATCCCTTTGTTTTCTGGTTTCTGGTTGGGTTTAAGCAAAGTGAGACAGCAACAGATCAGGATATATATTCATTTTATAATGCTAGAGAACATTCATCCAGTTGAGTGAGGTCTTATTCTTTGAACTTTGTCTTATTAGTTTTAGAGATATATTCATAATTAGGGTTTGAGTTTCTAACACCCCCATTTATGTGCTTCTCCACTATTCACCTCTTCATCACGACAAAGTACTTTCTTCCTTCTGTTATTTTTTTCAATGTGCCTAATATTTACTGACAGATTCTGATTTCTTTGAAAGCAGAAACCCTCTATTTTACATTTCATCTGATCTGTATTTCTTGGCTCAGTTTCTGACCAATGAGAGTAACTGATATTTGTGGAAATAGTAAATAAATTGAGAATCGTATGTACAGGATGAGAAAGAGAAGAGGGTAATGTTTAGGCATTATATTAGGTGATTCAGAACAAAATGCTAAACAGAGTGGTATAGAGTTCATAGCAATGATGCTTCTTGGAAACAAATAATCATATAGTCATTAAATAATCAAGAAAATACAAAGTCAACCTTCAGCTGTACCTTGATATTTGTAAGAGATTTGGCTAGGGGAAGAGGTTCTGGCAAGAAGTGACAATGCAAATAACTGAAGATGTTGGTACCAAATTAGTCAAACATTGTGAGAAAAATGTGGAGAACAATATTGTTATGGGTTGTATCTAGATATTTCCCCAAAGCCTCTTGTGCTCATAGGTGAGACTTTTCAGAGCTGGCTGGATCTAGGGCATGTGATTCTGGGATTAGGGGGGTGTGGTATTAAATTAGTCCACTGATTGTAATTATCATAGTTCTGGGTGTGGCTGAATGGATTTGCTGAAGACGGAAACCCCTCCCTGGGTGAGGTTGGCACCACCCAAAATATTTGTAGCCTGAATGGAATAAAAGGAAAAGGCCAGGCTTGCTGCTGCAGCCTGCTGCCTTCTGCCTGCCATGCCACGAATTGTTCCCCCTCTGTGATGCCCTTTGCCATGCCACACTGCTATGGAGCCAGCTGAGTATGGACTGAAGTCTCTACAAACTGTGAGCTGAAATAAAGCTTTCCTTCTTTAACTTTGGGTGTTGGGTATTTAGTCTCAGGAAGGAGAAAAGTAACTAAGACAAATATTGATGATAAAAAGTTAACTACTTGACAGGATGTAGGACTAAAAAGAGAGTTAAGCAAGTATACTCAGGATTTGGAGAGAGAACTCGGGAAGTTCTAGCTTGGCAGTCACTGTAAGTGTGGGAGAAGAAGAGAGAGTTGGGATGTACTTGTCTTCTGTTTGATGTGAGGGCCGCAGGGCTTATAGGGCAGAGGGGATATACTGAGTTTCAAATAACACAGGCTCTGTGATCTCATAAATGAGTACAAATGAATACGAAAGAAGTAACGTTTTTTGAGTTCTTCCTCTCACCGTGGGTCTCAGGCATAAATAATGTGGAAAAATTGGAAATGTAGTGAAAGGTGGATAAATAGAGGCAGCGGGAAGTGTTGCTTTCTCTATAATTCTTTACAAAGTTCTGCCTTCTCCTAAGTCCTCACAATCTACCACTCTGTGGACAGAAACTTCTGCAGACAATCATGAAACCAAAATATTTTACCATTTGAAGAGAGGCACGAGGAGACTCTTGTTCACCTGAGTAATGTCTGAATTCTGTTGCAGACTAATAAATGAAATGTGGTAATATAGCATGAGAGTGTAAAGTGGTAGTGTAAAAGTCATGGTATTTTTCCTTCATAAATTTGTTCTTATGAGTAATTGAGCCTGACTAAATGGCAAACACATTCTTTTGCTGGGGAAGAGTAAGAGCATCACACATTTTCAACAGAAACATGACTTACACACCAAGATATATGCCAGAGTGAGGCAGGTGACATTATGAAAATAGAAAATATCAGTTATCTGAGTAGGCTTTCCACCCTAGCAAAATGGGACTGCTGTTCTTTCTCTCATGCCAACTCCTGATTTCCCCTAGTATTTCCACTGCAAGTAATAAGGTGAGACCCTAAATCAGGCTCAAGATGTTCTGGTACTAAATTACTTCCAGCACAGGCAGCATGCCCCTCCTGTATCCTGCAATACTGCATCTATGTCTGACATAATCAAAACACAACACACTTGAGTTTCTGCAGTAGCAGGAGAGGAAAATGTCACTGTTTCCTAACGGAAGAGAATAAAGGGAATTCTTTCACTACTCAAGCTCTGGGCAAGGCTGAGTCCAGAGAAGAAACATTTTAGGGCCCTGTGGAAATGGCTCTGTCAATATCTGCCGGTTCTGCTTATCCCAATTCACAGTAATGTCTGCTAACAGAAGTTTCTCGGCATTCAGGCAGTTTAGGGAGCAATCAAGCAGACAATATGGGGGGTGTGCACAACAAGATGACTGCTGCTGAGGTAATGCCCAACTGTGACTTTATTTCGCTCTGTTTGGATAACATAATCCTCTATTACTGCATTAACTGAAAAAGACTGCAAATAAATGGCCAGTTTGAAAGAATACAAACTAAAAATTCCAACATCCCAGGACTCCTGTTGGTATCACTGCAGCAAGAAGAACATTATTTCCAAAGAGCCAGAATAAAGCAGCAGTAAGTCGGGGAAAAATTTGGTCCTGTTGACATGGGACCAAACACACAGAACACACAGAACTGTAGAGATGGGGGTGAGGATGAGACTTTTTGCAAAATTATGCATTTCTTGGAAATGTCATCTATCAAGTACAGAACACTTTAAATTGCAGCCACCAGTTTTTCAGTAGTTTCTAATTATTACTGTTTCACTTCTGTTCATTTTCCACTTACACAAAAAAGAAGCCATATTGATGTGGCTGTTAAAACTTAATATTAATCAATATATATAACCCTTAGAAAATGTGTTTGAGTTATAAATGAAGAACTTTGATTGTTTTCACTCCTAATGTGTATGAGATTATTCAAAATAAAGGATGCTCTTATTGTTTTATTTCTGACAAAACTTAGGGCTTATTACTTAGCTGATTAGTGAAATAGTGTTTGCATCTTTCTATAATGTATCCTTTGGAGCATGTTAAACTTTTGGTAGAGTAGATATTTTCCAGAATTTAAGCAGAAAGAGGTCTGAAAAATTTGGTGTTTGCAGTGATACTTTACCTCAAAACTTGACCTGCCTCAAAAGAATATCCTACATCATTGATGTGGAGAGTGCTAGATTAAAGCCCAATCCCTACATCTTATCTTTGACAGTATTAAGAAAGTGATAGTAGAGCCTTAATCCAGGGAACCCACCCTTCCTTCCGTGTGTGAATCCTTCCAAACACCCCTGTCTTTCATGTTTCAAACCTGTTTTACTGTAGGAGTCATAACTTTTAGGTACTCTGCATATGGCAACAATGCCATGCTTTTCCACCAAGGAAAGCCTTCTCTAATTTTTCCTATGTAAAATGTGGAAGAGAAACTATATAGTATGAACAATATTCAGAAATATTGCCAATCTCTCTGCTACCACTTACATATTTTTCACATATCTTTAACCCTAGACTTCAAGTTATCTGTCAAAAAGTTATAAATTTCCCATGTAAAGTGATAGAAAATAAGCTTAGCATTTTAATGAACTGAATTTGAAAATCTAGAATTTATACTTATGACTTCATATGGTCTACCCACAAAGAAACTGGTTAGTGGTTTCATCAAAAGCAAAACGATGACAAAAAAGAATCTGCAGTCTGATTTATTTCTTACTAGTTCATGTTTCAAACCTGTTTTACTGTAGGAGTCATAACTAAGTATGACTAAATTGAAGTATGACTAAAATATGACTCAGCCTCGTACCCTGTGTTCCAAAGAACTGTTAACTGTCAGTAGAATTTGAGGGCTAAGGAAAGAGGGTAAAATGTGTTGTGTACAAGGCCATTTCTTGTCTTATAGCATCAAATTGTCCTTACAGGGCAGGTATAGACAACAGCTCTCTTATTTGCACCCTTGTCCTTAAGGTGGTGGGCAGACACAATGGGGCAACAAGAAGGAACGATTCTGCTGAAGGAATAAGGAGGAAGTTCTGCTTATATGATTTTAACCTACATTCTTTAAAAATAGTGGGAAGGTTCTATCTTTGTCAGTATCACCTAGAAATTTTGGCATACTAACATTTTCAAAATAATGCAAACATTTTAAAAGCAAAATTGTTGTGCATTTTCTCACTAGAGATAGAAGCTTACTGCTATTTCTTTTTTATTCTTTTCTCTCATTATTTCATTCCCTTGGTGCTCATGTTGGCACTTTCAGTCTCTGTCCTCTCCTCCAGGGAGGGTGCACTGGGGCGAAGACTGGTTTTTAATCCCAGACTTCACCCTCCAGCTGCCGGGGTTACCAAGAGGAGCATGTAGGGAGCCAGGAAACCTTCTCATGCCTGCTAGATGGGAAGGAACAGCTGATTCCCAGAGGCATGGCCGGGCTGTCTCCACCTGGAGTAATTCATCCGAAGAAAGACATGGTGTGCCAGCCGGGATGGGGTAATTGTGAAGATAAATTATGATTGAGTAGGGACGGTATCTACTCAGAACTGACAAAAACCCAAAGATAGATTGCAAATAGAAGAGCCCGTAACTCCACAAGGAACAGGTGGTCATTCTCAACTGTGTGTGGAGGAAACAATGCTGGGATGAAAGATTCCCCATAATTGAGGGTCAGGGATTTAGCTCAGTGGCAGAGTGCTTGAGATCCCCAGCACCCTCCCAAAAAGCAAAAACAAACAAACAAAAAGAATCCCCATAATAAACCAGGGCTGAAAGGAGATATTAAGTGAATTTCAGTCATTTGTTTTGCTCACACACTTCTTTATCTTTTTTTCTTTTCATGTCAAGGGGATCCTGAAAAACCAATGTTCACTAACCTGGGAAGAGAAGGGATGTTACCTGAAAGATTGAATATTTTATTCTAGATCTGATAATCTGAATCTCTGAAATATATTCTTCAATAATTCTGGATCTGAATAAGTTTAAACCAGATAAAATATTTAATTTTTTTACACTAAGAGGTTGGCAGAGATGGATGGTCTTTGAATGAAAAATAAATTCTATTTTATTTTGGATGACTTTACCTTGTCAGAGGAGGAGAAAATTGACTCCTAATTATTCCTTTTGGCTGGAGTTCATCCATTTTCTTCCCTATCAGGTCAATAAGAAAGATAGGAAATATCATAGCATTCTGTGTTTCTAACAGTCTTTGTGAGTCTGACTTGATGGGTAAATATCTACTCATCTTGAGATAAGAGACTTTCTTCTGAGTTCCATCTTTAAAGCAAAAATTTGTCTAAAATCAGGGCACACAAATGACCCATAAGAAGAAGCAGTAATTGTATTAGCTGAAATAGGTGACCGGCCACATTTTTGCATGATTATGGAGTAGGTTTATTCTTGTGTTGTTCAGTCATAGACATGGAAAATCCTTATTGTGTGATGATGTTCCGTGATTTTTATCTTGAGCAGAGTAACATCATAGCCTGGCCAGCAGCAACTAGACCAACCACTGGCTGACATCTCTCAGGGCTTTTATTATCTTTCTCACATAGAAATTTTTGTGTTCTAAACTACCAGGTCTGCCATGCCAATTACTCCGGTTTTATTGCCAGGAGTTTCTCTGGAGAAAATTATGATCATTTGCTTTGAAAATATAGTACAAATTGTTTTCTAACTCCAAGTGCTTCTTTACTTCTCCTGAACAATTTAAAAACATATACCTCTTGTTGAGTTTTACGGTAGTGAGCATAGCAGTCATTTCAAACTCTTCATACATTCTTCAAACTATAATTTATTTACAGTGTCTCTTTAATAGAGGAATATATTTGTAAACTAGTTGAAAGGTTGAATTCATGCGACTAGAAAGTCCACTTTCTAATTCCCTCTAAATATCTACGGGGGTTTTAGTTCTCCTTCTCTCTACTAGAGGAGAAGAATTCTCACTATCCTTTCTGATGTACT
>PVJO010028817.1:0-17599 GCA_004026905.1 Hystrix cristata
GTATAGCCATTTTCACGATGTTGGTTCTTCCTACCCAGGAACATGGGATGTCTTTCCATTTTTTGATATCTTTTTCAATTTCTAAAAGTTTACACATTTCGACATGGTTCTTACATTTGAAAAAGTTTCATTCATTCTACTTTTTGTTTTTTTAAATGTTATTTGAAAGATTCGAAAGTTGAATGTTCAAATTACACTTGTCTCTCTATTAAAATAATCTGAATTGAAATTAAATTAACATAAAGAGTTGTCTAATTGTTTCTCCTACCTAATTATAAAGTAAATATTATAATTCTAGGTAGGTGTTTCCTTTATTGTTATTAAATTTTCTTCTCAATTATTTTCACTTTTAAATAAATATATTCAATCTTTTTAAATTGTTCTCCTTCCAGATCATTTTTAAACCGATGAAAATATGTATGAAGTTAGAGAATTATCTAATTGATCTCACAAGCATTTTGTAAAAATAACAGTTGCAAATTTTAGGTTTTTATATGAAGCCTTTCATTTTTACATAAAACTTGGCAGACTGATAGCAGAGACATACTTATGGAATTTTCAGTGTAGCAGATAATAATATCTAAGTAATATCAATGTCACTTCTGATTATGATGCAAAATGTTGGAAGAGAAAGTTGCTTACACCTTATCAATGAGAGCAATCTGGATGATCTACAAGTGTATAGTTATTTTAAACCCATAGACAGCTGAAGTCGCAATTTGACATCAGTATAACACTAGTGTGGTAAAATTCAAAATATGAGAAGCAAACCACAGATCCAAGACTCTCGGAAAACTGTAAGTAGAATAAGTAAAAAAAGAATACGCTAGTTAGGTATGTCATAGCCAAAATTCTAAAATCAAGGATCAAAAGAAAATTTTTAAAGCAGGTGAAAAGCAAAGGCATATCTTATACAGATGGACAATGGTAGGGTTAACTCCTGACGTTTTATCAGAAGACTAGCACAAGACTATTATTCCAGCACTCTGGGAGACTGAGGCCAGGAGATTATAAGTTGCTGCCTAGCGTGGGCAAAAGTAACTTAGTGAGACCTTGTCTCAAAATAAAACAACTTTAGGTTTGGGGATTTAGTTCAGTGATAGAGCCCTGGACTAGCAAGCGCAAGGCCCTTATTCAACCCCTGACACCAAATTAAAAAAAACCTAATTATAAAAATTAAACAAATAGACCAATTATAAAAATTAAACCAAGAAATTAGGAAAAGGGCTGGGATTATAGCTTACTGTCAAAACCTTGGTTTCAATCCTCAGTACTGAAAAAAAAGAAAAAGAAACAGTCAAGGCCAAAAGAAAATAGAATAACATCTTTTAATGTGCTGAGGAAAACAAACTGTTAGCATATAATTTCATATCTAGCAAAATACTTCTCAAAATTTTTGGCAAAATAAACATGTGAAGACATAACCCTTCTCCTACAGAAATTTACTCTAATGTATGCTAAAAGTTCTTTATGCCAAAGGTAAACTATAACAGAATCTTGATCAAGTATAACAGAAAGAATAAATGAGTTGGAAACAGCTAGTGAAGAAAAATGTATTTATTGAGTTACAGAAAAACTATTTGACTCCATTATGGGATGTACTCTAGAATATGATAACTATCAAGAATAATTAGCCGTTTAAAGTTTACTATAAACCTAAATGTTATTTCAGAATCATATAAGTAGTAGTTAAAGGTAACCTCATGCCTTTTTTTCCTCCTTTCTGTGGTATTGGGGATTGATCTCAGGGCTTTTGCCCTGATCTACATACCCAGCCCTGTTTTGAGACAGTGTCACTAAGTAGAGCTGGGCTCAAAGTTGTGATCCTCTTGCCTCAGCCTCCCCATGTGCTGAGATTACAAGAGTATACCACTAAACCCAGTTCTTCATGCCTTGTTATCTAGTCTACAAAGAATTGAGTAATACAGTTTGCATACCCGTTTTCAATCATTTTGAGAAGATCAGTAATAGAGAACATGAACAATGGCATTAAGTTAATGATTATTTGACAGCACTACGAAAACATTCCAGTTAAGATTGTAAGTGGTGTCAGAAGTCTTTGTATTTATAAGCTAACAGGTAGGCACATCTGTATTCCACAATATAAGATATACTGGAGAATGTCTTCGTCTGTCCAGAGAGAATTAACAAGGATCAAATTTACTCTACTGCCTGAATCAACCCCCCACCAAATGAACAAAATATATAGAACAATGGAACACTAGGCAGTAAGCCAAGTTGAACAGTGATCTCTGAGAGACTTAGGGTAAAATAAGCAGGAGTTATTAATCAGTGGTTTTAGGGAATGACAGAACAGAGGGTCTAAGAGGCTGGCCATGTTCCAGTTTTGGTATTTGAGTAGAGAGTGATGCCATTTAATGAAAGGAGTACAGCTTTCAGGGTTAGGGACAAATAGGAATTTTGAATTTACACATTGTCTTAGTTACTTTTCTCTTGTTGCTGAGACAAAATACCTGACACCTAAAGTTAAAGGAAGAAAAGTTTATTTGGGCTTACAGTTCATAAAGGTTTCAGTCCACAATGAGCTGGATTCAAGGCAGGGTGGCATGGCAGACAGGCAGAAAGCAGCAAGGCAAGCAAGGGACCTGAGTAGCTTCTTTTTGTGCCTTATGTCTTTTCCAGGCTGCTGGGGGATTAGGGCAGTGCCAAGCCAATCAATGGATCGATTTAGTGATGACACCACCTTAATCCCAGCATCACACCCTCTAAATTCAGCCACCTCTGAAAAAGCCCCACCTATGAGTGCATGAGGCTTTAGGGGAACATAGAAGTGGCTGGATCAGAGGTGGCTGAATCTAGAGTGTGTGATGCTGGGATTAAGGGAGTGTGATTACTAAATCAATTCACTGATTGCTTTGGCATCACCCTAATCCCCCAGCAGCCTAGAAAAAGCATAAGGCACAAAAAGAAGCTACTCAAATCCCTTGCTTGCACCTCTTGCTTAACTTGCTGACTTCTGCCTGTCTGCCATGCCACCCTGCCTTGGATCCAGCTGAATTGTGGACTGAAAGGTCTACGAACTGAGAGCTAAGTAAACCTTTCCTCCTTTAACTTTGGATGTCGGGTATTTTGTCTCAGCAATGAGAGAAAAGTAACTAAGACACACATATATTTGAAATAATGTGTGAGATATCCAGGTATGTGTTAGTAGAAAATTCCCAGGTAGAATTTAAAGATACATTCAGAGTAGAGTTATAATTTTGGCAGTCATCTTGCAGATGACTAAAACTGAGAGAACGGGTCATTGAAGAAAACATATAAAGTTGAAGGAGCAGAAGGTTAAGGGAACACCATTTTAGGGTCAAGTTCTGATTGTTAACTCTGGGCTTTGCTTATCTGCAGTATGAAATGGTTAGATTAATAGTAAAGGTTACTTCCAGTTATAACATTCTGTTAGGATGCTTTTGGTTCTTTCGTTTGTATTGTAATGATAGAGTGGGAATTTGAACAAGTAAATGTGTTTGGGACCAGAGTTTTTGGAAAATTGCTTTTGGAGCCAAAGTTCTTATTCATTAATATGATGCAATGTAAAACCTTACATTTCCTGAAGACATTAACAATATTTGCTATAATTTATTTATTTTTTCAGTGGGGAAATGTAGCTTTCATACTTCATTATAATGGATTATTTTATAATAATACACGTGGCCATAGACCTCTTGTTTTACATGAACTTGATTTTGGGGCCTTTTACAAATAGATTATGATAAACTCACTTGTTTATTATTTTTTTCAATCTGCTCATTAGCAAAGATCTTATCTATTACACTTTAAAATGCCACATTTTTATTCCACAAGCACATAATTAGTAATGGCATCGGTTGACAAAATAGAAATGCCCCGGCCTGGAATTCACTAAGAAAGAAGCACTTTGTCCTTTACTGCCAAACTCAGCTTTTTTTCCTCGTATACACTGAAGTTCCTGCTGTTATTACTTAGCATTTTCTGGTTTTGTTTTTGTTTTTGTTTTCTTTTTTGCAGGGGAGGAGACCGTCCTGGTTCCTTAATTTTGTCCTAATTCTGCTAATCCTGTAGTGGGCTTCACTGTACATTTTATGTGGTTTTGATGTGAGTGTCACTCAAAGTACCTAAAGCAGTACACCATATGCCAGTTAGGCTGAGGCAATTGAATTCTTTCTCCTAGGAAATTTCATATGGAGCATGACCAGCGATGAAATAATCATATTGCATGATGTCCCAGTGAACTCTCTGACTTATCTTCAAACAGAGGTAGACATTTCAGGCCTTACAGATGAACTGGCAGTTCCATTAATAGTGAAAGAAAGTTTTTACACTTTGAACACTAGCAGTTTTGCACAGAGATCCACATTCTGATTTTTGGGCATTCAACAAGTGACAGCCACTGTACCCTGGTTTGTTAGAAGACGGAAGTCTGGAATTGCATTCCAGGAAATTTTTCATGTCTTCCCTTGACAAATTTTTGTAGAAAAAATATAGAGATTTATAGTACTTACTCTGGAAAGGAAAAGTAACTAAGAATCATAAAGTAACTAAGAATCATTTCTGAGATTTTTAACCTAAGGCCCTATATTGGATGTATTTCAATTTCTTACAACATTTTAATGAATCTTAAGAATTTATAAAATAGGAAAAATATTTTGGGTTATCTTTTGTGTATTTGTTACAGTATAAATGGAATGCTTCTGGTTTTGAGGGCTCCTGTACGTAGAGATAAGCGGCAGCATTTTAAAATATATCTTTTTTTTAATCCATGAAGGCCGGTATATTGGTAAATAATAAATGCTTTTTTTCTTTTCTTTTTTTTTTGGTGCTGGGGATCAAACTCATAAATGCTTTTTTTTTATTGACTTTATTTTGCAAATGTTCTAGGTAATATTTACTAAATTAAATATTTATAGCTGTGATTTCCTCCTACTTATTATGAGAAAATGGAAGTCTCGAAGATTTAAATAACTCATCAAAGTTCCCACCGCTGGAGTAACAAGTCAATTTTATTAGTCACTCTATTTAAACTAACTCTTTGGAATGAAATTGTGAAAAACATGCATAAAGCAATTATTTTAAAATTTGATGATAATAACAATGTTTACCTTTTACACAGTTACTTATTAAATATTCAGCGCATGCTAGGTACAGTCCTAAATACTAAGACAGATTGAACAAAAATAGGTAAAGTGTTTGATATATACAGCTTGCATTATAATGATAATTCTTGTAAGTTGTTAATATTGAAAAATGTTCCTGAGTGTTTTAAGGGCTGGACTGTATTTTTTACCCTGTATTCTTGACTTCCAGCTCAGTGCATAGTAGATATTAAAGAAAGCATAAGTAAAGAAAAGGTAAATGAAATACGACTTACAGTGTTCATTTGTATTTTGAAATTGATCCTGAAAAATAAGATGCTTTCATATAGAAAAAATCATGTTCTGGAGAAATTTTTAAAAATATCATTAAAATTCCAAGTTCTGAATAAAGAAGGATAATAGGATAATAGGAAATAGTAACATTATTTAAAAGGGCAGAAGTATAGTACAGCATTTGAAAACATTTACATGAAATGTTTTACATTTATGTGATATGTTTTATATAATGACTGTTGGCTAATTAAGATTTTCAGATTAGTGTGTAAATGAAACTTAGCTTTTAGCCAAGTTGCAGCCTCAATTGTAGAGCACATAAATAAGAAAACTATGTTTTCCAAACCTTGCATGTAAAGGTGAGGGAACATAATGGTGTATATCTTTTCAAATGGCATAATAACTTGAAACTAGGAAAATGCATTACAGTCATTCATTTATTAAAGTAAAAATACCAAATAAATTTTACTTTATTGGTTAATCCTCAATATATGAAACGTAGATATGTAGCCCTCCTGACCTAATAGGAATCAAAATAGATGTGGTTCTATTTCAGGAATTTGTAATAATCCCTTCACTTTAACACATGAATGTGTTCAATATTGGCAAAAGAACATGTTGCTACCAAAACTGAAACAAGATCCTTGAAACAGAAAGGATGTTGCCATGGAAAAATGAAGTAACACTCAGTGCAGCTGTGATGCATTAATGAATAGGATATTTTTTTAAAAGATCATTTGTGTTTGGTATGGCTCTGAGGGTCCCAACCAGATGGTTTCCATGAACATGATCTGACCCCCGACTTGAGGAGTTCTTACTGGCAGATTACTTCATTTTCTTTCCCTTGGATTGTCAGATCCTTACATTAATGCAAAATTTACTGCTGCAGATTTATATTCAGTAATATAAATCACTCAGCGTTTTACATTAAAACCACAATTTTAGACATACAGTTTTAACAATTATTTTAAAAGTGTAAAAAGATTTATGCAATAGCTTCAGTGTGTATAATAGTTGTAACTTTATAATAATTTTGAGCAATTTGGATTATATATTTGCATGTTTTGATTCTTATTAAAGGAATCCTCTATGTATATCTTTTGGAGTTATTATATATCTCATAGCAATATATTGTTGATTCTGTATGTATTGCTCAGATTGTTGAAATTTGTTGAAATTATTCTTGAATCAGTGGAATTTGAGGTATTTTATGATTTGGGAAATTTTGGCACTATTACATTTGTTTCTAAGGACAAATGTATGTATGTTTGTAGATGGTAGCATATTAAACTAATCACTTCACATTTTATAGAGCAGTTTTCAGCATAGTATCAGTGCATATTATGAAGCGTTAAATATTTTATTATTCATATTTTGACCTTTTAACCTTAATTGAGTATACATACTTGATGTGCCCTATTAAATTTTGCAATTCAGCAATAAATTGTTAAATATTTTAAAACAATTGCCTTATATGTGTGACAGTGTAGACTTATTTCTGTTTTAGAATAAATAATATAGATTTTGATGGTAAACCAGCTATCACACAATACTTAAATTGTCTAAGATACAAGATAAAATTCTAGAACTAAAATAATCATCTCTGATTTCATAAGCCAGTGCATTTATTTTTGCAAAAATTTTCTTGTATTTTTTCTTCCTAAAACTTGTCATTTTGTCCATGCTCAGAAATGTGAAACAAACACTAATAGGTTTGCTTATTTTTACCTTGGCGTGTTATTTAGCGTGTCAAAGAATTCCAACCCCATTACATATTATTGTGTTCTCATTAAGGCGTATATTAATCCTAAGAGGAAAGATATTACCCTATCATTCCTTATCTTTTATGAAATATAGCTATTTGAAAATGGATAGAACTGGATGCTAATATATTAAGCAAAAATAGCCAGCATCTGAAAGATAAGTAGGGCATGTTTACTCTCATATGGGGAAATTTAAAAAATATTTTAAAAAAATCCTTGAAAATAGAAGATGGACTATAATGGAATGGGAAGGGATGCAAGGAGAAGAGAAATGGAGAGGGTAGATAGAATCAAAGCACTATGTATATACTTACAGATATGGAAATATTACAACAAAACCCATTAATTTGTACAATTAATGTGATTGGATAATTATAATTTTACAAAACAAAAATTTAGCCTCCTTGCTAATGTAATTTACCAGAGTATACAAGCACTTGTCAAGCAAAAAAAAATTTTTAAATCACACTTTAAAATTACACCTTTGCATGCCAGGCTTTTGTAGAACATCAACAAGTTATAGTTAATATTTTCCTAACAAATAGTACACATATGCTAGGCTGTTAAAACAGTTTAGTAACCATGTGCACAAAATATTACTTTCAAAGAGCCAACTAAGGTTAATAGACTTTGATGTACTTCATTTTTGAATTAAGAATTCACAATAATTTCAGTTTTTGGTTTGGACTTACTTAGTCTTAACTATCTAAAGACCTAATAATTATGTTTAAGTAATTTTTGAAAGCATAAAATATTCACGTGAAATCACAATTTAGGTAATAATTTGAAGGTTGAAAAAAAGAAAGAAATTGTGCTCTGATCTTTAAGATTTCTAATTTTTCTTATTTTAGGTATCTGCTTGTATGTATTATCTGTAATATATATGCATATATACTTGAAACTATGTAACATGAACATTCACAATTCATAGTTTATTAATATCTTTTGCTATTAACAGTGTTTCAAACTTTTTTCTTTTACTTTATTCTGCAATTAAAACAAAGTCATATAAAGGTAGCTTTATTTGCATAAAAGTAAAAGCAATTTTAAGGTCCTGTTTGGTTGGTAACTACAAAAGAGGGAGTTAACTACAAAAGAGGGAGGATCTTCTCATCTTTTTTGTTAGCACATTTTCTGACTCAATTATGTTTCCTGGAAAAAAATGTAAAGGCCAAGTAAATTTTCATCTTTTGTCACTGGGTAGTTTTGATTAAATGTATAGCATGAAAAAATATATTGTCAAACATATGTTGGGTTTTTTGTAAAAGTAACTCAAAAACATACGTGGGAGATGCTTTTGTTTTTTGGTTTGTTTGTTTATTCTGATGAAGATATTATATATTCAAAGGCATGTTTAGTCTGATCCAAGTATATTAATTCTGCTTTCTTTTTCTAGATTGATGTACAGTCTTGTTGTGTGTTCATTCCAAATGATAGGCTGCCTTCTCCAAGTACACTTATATCTGGTGACATTCCTGGAACAGTAAGAAGTTGGTATCATGGACAAACCAGCATGCCAGGAACACTTGTCCTCTGTTTACCTCAAATAAAGATTGTTAGTGCTGGTCACAAGTATATGGAACCTCTGCAGGAAATTCCATTTACCATCCCACGACCTATCCTTGAAGAAGGTACATTTTAAAAAATTCTTCTTATGGTTAATAGTTGGTATATTTAAAAAAAGTTATCAATATGTGTGTAAATTAATCTTTTCATTGACACATTTTCATGACCCAAGTAAATGAACTCATACCATTTACTGCTATTCATGCCTTTTAACCAGTCATATATTCGTGTGTGTAAATTGTCTATAAAACATCATATGCAGTATATTATAATCACTAAAATGTAAACATAGGAAAATTAACTCGGGAAGAAAGTTGGCCTTCAATGTTTGCATTAGCCTGAATAAAGAATAATAAGGTTGATCTTAAGTAAAACCACTTGAGTTATAAATGAATATATTATATGTAAAATTGGATGAGTGTGTTATATATATCAAGTATAATGTATTTTAGATTTCTGATTTATTTACACAAAGTAAATAATTGTGTGATGATTAGAGCCATGATTCTTTTTCCAGTACATGCTTGATTTTTTTATATCGCAGTATTTTAAGTTGTAAATTTATACTCTTTTGAACCTTGACACATTAATTTCAAACAGAATGTGATCCTGGAAAAGTTTTGAGTCACAAAGTAAATAATGTGAATCTATATTTTAATAACAAGACTCAAATTTTTGACAGTGCTAAATGGGTCAACGCCTTGTTCATATTATTAGCATGTAAGTATATGCATCCTGCTATCATTTAGATTACTATATATACTGTCACTGAAAAGCAGACAGTCTTTACAATTTTGGGTTCTAACTTTGATGCTGATTTCTCTTTCTTTTGCTCTGCATAGAGATTTCCTTTGAAATCCAGTTTTCTTAGCAGATTTAAGCAGTATATCATGGCCATTCGTCCTTAATAATATGAATACTATTATAAAAAAATCATAGAATTTTAAAGGTTGAAGGAAACTCTTTACAGTCTCTTCTCGTGTAATTGTTGTTTTGATACAAGAATCCTTTCTTTAGTATCTTAGCATTTGTTATTTACTAGCTGTGGTTATTAGGAATTATTACAATAGCAGTTGTATAACATATCAAGGTTATGTTAATTTCGGGGCAGGTTGGAGAATGCTGCCTATTTTACTTCAAATTCTGAAATAATTTTTAAAAATTAAAATGATTTGTCCCTGTTTTTAATTAAGACTCATTAATATTCATATAACAGCTTTTTATGGTAGTTTATATGTAATTATTTTTTTAAATATTCAATTCAGTAATCTTTAATGTGTTCACAGTTTTATGCAAGCTGTGTTCACTATAGAATTTTAGAACAGTTTAGTTTACAAAAAAGAAACACTACACTCTTAGCAGTCACTCCTCATTCTTCAGCCCCTCACAGTCAACTGTTTACTTCCCGTGTCTCTGAATTTGCCTGTTTTTGAGGTTTCATTAAAATGGAATCATACTGCATGTGAACTTTTTTGACTGGTTTCTTTCACAGTTTATGGCATTTTTAAGTCTGATTGGTGTTACACCAATCTTCATTCTTTTTTATGGGCGAATAACAATTCACTGTATGGGTAGATACCACATTCTCATTATATATTTATCAGTTGAGGCAGATTTGGATCATTTCCACTTTTTGGCTTTTATGAAAAAATGTTGATATAAACATTCTTTTATTTTTACATGGATATGTTTTAATTTCCATTAGGTATATATTCTGGAGCGGAATTGTTTGGTCATATGATTACTCCTATATTTAAGCTTTTGAGGAATTGCTAATGTTGTCCAAAGTGTCTGTTTTATAAACAATGTATAAAAGGTCCTAATTTCTCCATATTTTTGCCACCTTTTGTTATTGTCTATTTTGTATATTTCTAGCCATTCTAGGGGGTAAGAAGCAGTATCTCATTGTTGTTTTGATTTTTCTTTCTCTAAAGACTAATGATGTTGAGCATCTTTTTCTGTGTTCATTGACCATTTGTATATCTTCTTTAATATTGTCTTCTATTCATTTCTTTTGTCCATATTGTGGTTGCATTATTCCCTTCTTATAGTAGAGTTATAAGGATTCTTTATATAGTCTAAATTTTAGGCCCCCTTTTTTTTTTTTTTTGGTGCTGGGGATTGAACTCAGGGCCTTGTGCTTGCTAGACAAGCACTATAACCACTGAGCTAAATCCCCAGCCCTAGGCCCTTTTGAGATATATGATTTACAGTTATTTTCTCCTATTCTCTGAATTGTCTTTTTACATTCTTTTTTTATGTCTTTTACTTTCATATCTTTATATGTAATTCCAATATGTCCTTCTATATCAGCATGTGTGTCCTCACATTACTTTTGATCTTAGAAATTAATCCTCTTCAAAAATAACTGTAGTTCTAGAAATAGATATATATTTAAGTTGTTAAAGTATGTGTAAATCAATCTACCCTCTTTCTTAGCAACACATAAGTCTTAAAACATTTTAATCCTCTTCTCCGAATTAACTGATTATTATAATCAGATTTTAATTATGGCTTTAATTTTTAATACTTCTTAAGAGTTTCATCTAATTTTACAGTTGTTTAGATTTGGCATGTGTATTAGTAGTTCAGGAATTAGAAAACTTTTTCAGTAACAGACCAGATGGTAAATATATTTTGTTTTGTCAGCTATACTCAAACATTATTTACAAAATCTGTAGTTGGCCCCATTTTATCATATGCCTCATTTTCTTACACCTGTATTGGGATTTTAGTAGTTATTCGTTTTCACAGTTCATTCCCTCTTTTTTTTTTTTGGGGGGGGTGCTGGGGATCGAACTCGGGTCCTTGTACTTGCAAGGCAAGCACTTTAACCACTGAGCCAAATCCCCAGCCCAATTCCCTCTTTCCATCTCAGATATTTTAGTTTTTTCCTGAAACACATCCTTTAGAATCTCTTCTTGTGGTGGTATAATGTTAGCAAAGTCTCATGTTTGTTTGAAAATATCTTTGACTTCCTTTTTGAAGAAAGTATATTTCTCAAAAAAAGATCTGTTTCTCTATATACAATTCATGTTTATGGTTATTTTCTTCCCGATGGATACGATTGTGCTGACTTTTACCTTTCATTGACATTAATGAAAATAAGAGTGCTGGGATCCACTCTTATTTTGTGTTTCCTTGAAGGTAGTTTGTCCATTCTCTCTGGCTGCTTTGAATACTTCCTTAGTCTTTGTGTTTTAATGTTGCTGTCTTTTAAGGGTTCTGTAATTATACATATATATACAGTATACATTCTTTTTTATTCTATTTTCCCTGTCAGTTCTTTCCTGGTTCATATTTTTTCCCTTTGATTTGAATGGCCTGCTTTCTGAGTAGTTTGTTCAATATGTATGTTCAGTTCATTAATTTTCTTTTCAGTTGTAGTTCATGTATTGTTAAAGTTGTTCATTGAATTTTGTGTAAACCTTCAGAAGTCTAATGTACAGAAAACCATACAATATTTAGTGTATGATTGAATGGTTTTTATGATGTAAAACCATACATGATACCAGTATCTGAATCAAAATCAAGAATATTCCCAGCACTCAGGTAATCTCTAGGCCTTTGCCAGTCAGTGTTTGTTTCTTCAGAGACAAATCATATTTTGACCTCTAAAACCATAAATTAGTTTCTCTTTTTTAGAAGTTTATAGCACTTTATTTATGAAATCTTATTTTTATGGTAAATATTTTAACTTTATTTTGATTCTTTTAAAAACATATTTCTGAAGCTTTATACCCACAACTTTTTTATATTATTGCCCAATTCCATTAAATCTTCCTGTGATGCCTAGTATTACTTGTGTATTTCTGGTTAGTTCTTTTCTTAGTTACTTACACTGGAGATTTCTTTGTAGAAATATTTTGATAGCATGAAAAATTCTTTCTGTAGAAGTTTGATTTTACTTTTGATATATTGGAGCATTACCAGGTAAAGAGTATTTGAAACTAAATACTTGATTATAAGATTTTATGGCACCTAAAATAAAAAATTCAAGCTAATACCTCTTATAAAAGTCTGGGTTGTAGTTGTGAGTTTATTTGGTTTCCTTTTTCCCTGTCTTCAAGTTTAATTTTCTGATAGCATTTGTGAAAGCTCACGTCGAAAGGGAAGAACAAGAAAATGTTATTTCTAGTTTACCCTAACATTAATATTGCAGCTATTTGCATACTAGCTTTATAGTCTGTTACTTTCTGCACTGCAAAATGGACTTTAGGCTTCATTTTAAGTCAGCTTAGTTGTGAACACAGATGCCTAATTTTTCTATCCTTGAAGTGTGTCCCTTAGTTACTCTGCTTGCCTCTTGAGTTTCTGGCTTTCCTTAGTCCCTTGTTGTAAAAAATGCCACTTTTTTGGAAATTAATTAGTGGATTTAAGAAGATATAATTTGTGTATATGTGTGTACACTAAAATCTGAAAAAAGACAAGGTTGTCCAGTATCACCACTTATTCAATATAGTTCTAGAAACATTAGACAGAGCAGTCAGTCAAGAGAAAGAAATAAAAGGAATAAAGATAGGAAAGGAAAAAGTTAAACTATCATTATTTTCAGATGACATGATACTCTACATAGGAGACCCTAAAAATTCCACTGAAAAACTTCTAGATTTAATAACTAAATTCAGTTGCATAGCTGGGTACAAAGTCAACACCCCAAAGTCAATAGCATTCCTATATGCCAATAACAAATTCACTGAGAAAGAAATAAGAAAGGATATGTCTTTCACAATCACATCAAAAAAAAAAAAGAAATACTTAGGAATCTATCTAACAAAGCAAGTAAAAGATCTTTTCACTGAAAACTACAGTACTCTAAAAAAGGAAATTGAAAGGGATATCAAAAAATGGAATGATATACCATGTTCTTGGGTAGGAAGAACCAACATAGTGAAAATGGCCATACTTCCTAAATTACTATACAGATTTAATGCAATTCCAATCAAAATACCAGTAACATACTTCACAGAATTAGAGAAAACAATCATGAAATTCATCAGGAGCCAGAAGGGACCAAGAACAGCAAAAACAATCCTGGGCAACAGGAATAAGGCAGAGGGCATCACAATCCCTGACTTGAAATTATACTATAAAGCTCCAGTGATACAAACAGCATGGTACGGGCACAAAGATAGACCCGAGGACTATGGAACAGGCTAGAAGATACAGAAACAACTCCAAACACATTCAAATACCTCATCTTCAACAAAGGAGCCAAACACCTTTCTGGAAGAGAGATAGCCTCTTTTAATGCATGGTGCTGGAAAAATTGGCTTGCCACATGCCGAAAACTAAAACTAGATACATATCTCTCACCATGTACTAAACTCAAATCAAAATGGATCAAAGATCTAAACATTAAAACAGAAACACTAAATTTACTGGAAATAGAGTAGGAAGAACTCTTGAAGAAATAGGGATAGGAAAAAAATTTATGAACAGAAGCCAGCCTGCACTGGAAATAATACAAAGAATCAGTGCTTGGGACCACATCCTATTCAAAGGCTTTTGCACAGGGCGAAAACCCACAGACTGGGAAAAAATTTTTGCCAGCTGCCCCCAGGCAAAGGTCTAACATCTAGAATATATAAAGAACTCAAAAAATATCAAACCTCCCAAATTTAAAGACCCAATCCAAAAATGGGCATCTGAAATGAATAAACATTTCTCAGATGAAGAAATAAAACTGGTAAATAAATATATGAAAAAGTGTTTAACATCATTGGTCATTCGAGAGATGCAAATCAAAACAGCACTAAGATACCATCTCACTCCAGAAAGAACAGCTGTTATCAAGAAATCAACCAATAACAAGTACTGGTGGGGCTGCGGGGAAAAAGCTACTCTCCTCCACTGTTAGTGGGAATGTGGATTGGTCCAACCACTGTGGAAATCATTGTGGAGATTCCTCAGAAAACTACAACTAGAGGTTCCATTTGACCCAGCTATTCCTCTGCTTGGTATTTTCCCAGAAGAATTAAAATCATCATATCACAGCGATAGATGCACAACCATGTTCATAGCAACACAATTTGTAATAGCTAAGTCTTGGAAACAACCTAAATGCCCAACAACCAATGAATGGCTAAAGAAGATATGGTTTTTCTACACAATGGAGTACTACACTGCCATAAAAAAATAAACTGAAGACATTTGTAAGTAAATGAATGCACCTTGAGAACATACCCTTATGTGAAATAAATCAGACACTCATCAGTGCACATTGAGTTGTTTCTCTGATATGAGAAACCATTAGTGTAAATAAGGACAAAGAGGTATTATGGATATTATGTAAAAAAAAAGTATTCAAAAGAGAGGAGAACTAGATAGGGAGAAGGGGGAAAAGAAGGAAGGGAAAAAGAAAAGAAAGGGAAAAAAATGTAAATAACCTGCTGCAAATAGGGATGGGTGGGGGAACAGAAGGGAGCAGTGGAAAAGAGGGGCGAAAACCAAGATATATCATGTACAGGTACAAAATAACCATGTTGAATATGATCATTGTGTATATAATATACCATTACATGTTCTTGGTAAAAAAAAAATAAGAAAAAATTACCCACACACAGAAATAATTTGTGTGTATGTGTGTATAAAATAAACTATGTAAAATTTATTTATACTCTGTTATGTTTTATAAATATAATTATCATTTTTGTTTTTATCAGAAAGATCACCCAGGTATCAAGTCTACTATGTTGCTGTAAACAGAATACCTCAGTGATCTTTAAAATGAAGTTATGAAATACACCGTATTTTTTCTAATGAATTTTATACAAAGATTGATATATATTACCCATTATTCTTTTTTTTTATTTTTTAACCAAGAACATGTATTGGTACAATGTACATATAATTGTTACATTCATCACATTTATTTTGTACCTGTACATGGTGTATCTTGGTTCTCCCCCTCTTCCCCGCCCCTCCCTTCTCTTCCCTTCCCTATTTACAGTAGGTACATTCACATTTCTCCATGAATTCCCTTTCTTTTTTCTATCGCTCTTTTCCCTTCCCGCTTCTCCCCCTCTCCTTTCAATGCTCCTCTCCTTAGAATATTATCTTCCTTTTAGATTATATCTATTACACCTCTCGGTCCTTTTTTTTGCATCCATGGTTTCTCAAATCAGAGAAACAATTCGATGTGTACTCATAAGTGTCTGATTTATTTCACTTAATAGTATGCTCTCAAGGAACATCCATTTACATACAAATGACTAGTTTATCCTTTTTTATGGCAGTGTAGTACTCCATTGTGTAGAAAAACCACATTTTCTTTAGCCATTCATTGGTCGTTGGGCATTTAGGTTGTTTCCAAAACTTAGCTATTACAAGTTGTGTTACTATAAACATGGTTGTGCATATATCCCTGTGGTATGAGGATTCCAGTTCTTCTGGGAAGATCCCCAATAGGGGGATAACTGGATCAAATGGAACCTCTAGTTGTAGTTTTTTGAGGAATCTCCATATTGATTTCCATAGTGGCTGGACCAGTCTACATTCCCACAAACAATGGAGGAGGGTTCCTTTTTCCCCACAGCCCCGCCAGCATTTGTTACTGATTGATTTTTTCATAAACGTGGTTCTTTCTGGAGTGAGATGAGATCTTAATGTTGTTTTGATTTGCATCTCTCGAATGACTAGTGATGTTGAACACTTTTTCATATATTTATTTGCCTTTTTAATTTCTTCATCTGAGAAATGTTTATTCATTTCAGATGCCCATTTTTGGATTGGGTCTTTGAATTTGGGAGGTTTGGTTTTTTTGAGTTCTTTATATATTCTAGATGTTAGACCTTTGTCTGAGGGGCAGCTGGCAAAAAATTTTTCCCAGTCTGTGGGTTTTCGCCCTGCTCTATTGGTGATTTCTTTTGCTGTGCAAAAGCTTTTTAATAGCATGTGGTCCCAAGCACTGATTCTTCGTGTTGTTTCCCGTGCAGTCTGGGTTCTGTTCATAAATTTTTTCCATACCCCTTTGTCTTCGAGGGTTTTTCTTATTTTATTCTCCAGTAGATTTAGTGTTTCTGTTTTAATGTTTAAATCTTTGATCCACTTTGTCTTTAGTTTAGTACATGGTGAAAGACTTGGATCTAGTTTTAGTTTTCGGCATGTGGCAAGCCAATTTTTCCAGCACCATTTGTTAAATAGGCTATCTTTCTTCCATTGAGGGTGTTTGGCTCCTTTGTCGAAGATGAGGTATTGTAGGATTCATCCCAGGGATGCAGGGATGGTTCAACATACATAAATCAATATATATATCACACCATATCAACAAAGTCAAAAACAAAAATCACATGATCATCTCAATAGATGGAGAAAAAGCATTTGACAAAATTCAACACCCATTTGTGATAAAAACCCTACAGAAATTAGGAATAGAGGGTATATATCTAAATTGGATAAAAGCCATATATAACAAACCAACAGCCAACATCACACTAAACGGTGAGAAACTGGAAGCTTTCACACTAAAATCTGGAACAAGACAAGGTTGCCCACTATCACCACTATTATTCAACATAGTTCTGGAAATATTAGCCAGAGCAATTAGACAAGAGAAAGAAATAAAAGGAATAAAGATAGGAAAGGAAAAAGTTAAACTATTGTTATTTGCGGATGACATGATACTCTACACAGAAGACCCAAAAAACTCCACCGAAAAACTTCTGGATGTAATAACTAAATTCAGCAGCATTGCCGGATACAAAGTCAATACTCAAAAGTCAATAGCATTCCTATACACAAACAATAAACCCACTGAAAAAGAAATAGCAGACGATATACCTTTCACAATTGCACACACAAAAATAAAATACTTAGGAATCTACCTAACAAAGGAAGTAAAAGACCTTTACATTGAAAACTTCAGCACTCTAAAAAAGGAAATAGAAAGGGATATCAGAAAATGGAAAG
>PVJO010028818.1:0-17579 GCA_004026905.1 Hystrix cristata
ATCTTGTACATTGCCTGAGATATGATAGGTATCCAATAAATCATTAAGGAATTTTTTAAATTTTATTTTAATGGTTCATTTTAGATATATATAGTGATAACATTCATCATAGGGGATTTGTATCAGTACACGATATACCTTGTTGCTTCTTTTTTTTTCCATCCCCCTCCCCTCCCTTCACCCCCTCCTCCCTCCTTATGTACAAAAACTTTGTTTCTATTTTTTCTTTCTATTCTTTTTTCTCATCCCTCCATTCCTTTCCCCCTCCCCCTCTCTTATTCCCCTTCCTATTTGCACAATTTCTTCTTGTTCCCAATATAATACATTTTAGTCTATTAGGGAATTTTTAAATAAGTTTTCTAGATTTGTCAGTTAATAGGGAAATTCAGGATGTCGTTATAATGATAATTAGGTACCTTACTGGAAAAAGTGGTGAGAATTCAGAGGTCAAATAAACAAAACCCTAAGGAAAATAGTATCAACAAATCAGAAAGCAATAGTTGGAGATGATAAATTCCCCCATGGACAAAATGCCTGGGAATAAATGTGCTAACTGTGTACTTCTATATGTAAATGAGCAAAAATGATATGACTATATGAAATGATTAGAAAGTTAACATGTGTCCGGGAACAGAAATGTGGATGGGGGGGCAAAACTGTTCTCAACTTAATAGAAAAACAAGTATATATATATAATGTAATAGCAGCCTGAAAGTCAACTTTACAAATGGAAAGATCTCCTGAAGCAAATATGACCCAATGCGCTGGACCCCTGGACAGGTGTACTTCACTCTGACGGACTCTGCCCTATTCTGTCAAGGAATTTAAATACCATTTCCAAGTTGACTTGCTGTTAGGAGGCAGTGTCTGGTGGGAAGAGGCAGATCTCTGGTGCCATGCCCTGGAAGAATTTATCTTTTCACCCAGCTCCTCCGCTTACTCTCTGCTTCCCAGATGCCATGCCACGAGCAGTTCTCCACCATACCCCTCTTCCATGTCATTCTGCCTCGGAATCAGCCAACTGTGGACTGAAACCTCTCCTCCTTTAAGTTGTGGGTGTTGGGTATTGTGTCCCAGCAATGAGAAAAGTGACTAAGACAAATAGCTATATGAAATAATGTTTCACAAATGAAGAAACAGACTTAAAAGGATAAAATAACTGCTTAAAGTTTTGTAATTAATAACCAGTTGATCCGAACCCATGTCTGTCCCCTCCAGATATTAGCCTTCACTCCTTGCCTCAAACAATATCACTTATGTAAGCCCAGTCTTACACCTGTATTACAAACCCATAAGCAAGAATTGCATGAAGGGCTAGGGATTTAGCTTAGTGGTTGGAGTGCAAGGCCCTGAGTTTGATCCCCAACACCCAAAAAAAAAAAAAACAATTGCATGAAATATGCAACAAAGGGCAACTTAGGAGGCCAGTGTAAGCAGTTCAACAAATACACAGAGATAATGGAAAATAACCTTTGCTGATATCATGTCACAAATAAGCAGTTATGTCTTTATAAATATTTTCACTTGATTGAAGGTAAGTATTCTCAACTTTAATCTGATATAGAATACCGATATCTCTTTAGATAAGTACATCTGCACATTTGTGGTACAGATAGTCTAAAATGCATTTTAATAAAATGCAAATACAGAACAAATTTATGAGGTTGGGGCTGTATATCCCTCATGATAAACAAAACTTGGAATTTTTTCCTCTTACCGTTTGAAGCAACCTTGAAATACAAGTTAATGCGACCCCAAAGTATCTCTATTTTATGTTATTAAAGGTAATCTTCTTTAATTAACATAATCAGAGGAAAGTAATATACTTTGGAGACCAAAAGAATGCATACCTTAGATCAAAGATTTTTCCTAGTGATTTTTTGTCCCTTTTAAAAAAGCATCATAAAAGTTTCTAGAGTGCAGTCATTTGATTTTCAACTTCATTTACTTTATATATTGCTAATTCTGACTTTTGAAAGGTAAAGCAATTGGTGTATCTTTTTATAATGTTTATAATATTATTTCATTTAATGTTCACAATGTTTTCATTTGACATCTTTTTTGCAAATCAGAAAACAGATTTAAAAGTCCCATGACTATAAGGGGTAAGCTGTACATTCTAAAATATTTTAATATGAGAAACCGTAAGTGTAAATAAGGACAAAGGGGTATAATAGATATTATGTAAGAAAAAAAAAAGATAGTATTCAAAAGAGAGGAGAACTAGATATGGAAAGGGGGGTAAAAGAAGGAAGGTTAAAAGAAAAATAAGATGAAACGGGAAAAAATGGAAAAATGTAAATAAACCTGTTGCAAATAGGGAAGGGTGGGAGAATGGAAGGGAGGAGAGGGGAAGAGGAGGGAAAACCAAAATAACCATGTTGATTATGATCATTACGTATACAATGTACCAATACATGTTCTTGGTAAAAATTTTTTAAAAAATTAATCTTAGAGATAATTACATATTTTAAACAGTTTCACTGAGAACACAGCATGCCACTGTCTAGACCCCTATGTTACTTGTGCCTTCCTATCCCTATGAATGAGAGGATGAATTGAAGAGTTCGAGATGCCCTACCATGTGGTGCTGTATATGTGTGCTTTGAAGAATAGCTAAAACCCAGTATAGTTAGGACTTTGCATTTAATGTGTGGAAGATCTGTTGAATAAGGCCACTGTTAGGTGGTACAGAGAATACCCTTATTAAAATAAACTCTTGGCATGGGCCCAGCCTATGATGCATCTTGCATGTAATAAATAGTGTTACTACTAGTATTACACTTGAACTACACGTTTACATAGGTTCGTTTCCCAGGATTGCCATCTGCCATCTACAAGAGATCAGAGTTTGAAGAAAATTAAGGAAAATCTCGAAGTATTTTTGGGCATGACCAGGGTTCTGAAGGACAGCCATTACAGTGGTATGGGAGTTTTGGACAGTGTTTGCCTGGAAGACAAACTGAGTTGAGCAAGGTTGTCCCACTCCCTATAATGATCCGCTTGATTTTGAGCTGAGGAAATAGGAGGTCACAATAACAAAATGAAAGGTTAGGTTGTTTAGCAATGGACATACAGTTCTGGAGGCTGAAAGTCCAAGATCAGGGCATTATCAGGTTAGTTTCTGGTGAGGGCTCTTTTTCTGGCTTGCGGATAGTGACTTCTCACTGTGTGCTCACATGAGAGAAAGAGAGAGAAAGATATCTTCCTCTTCTATGAAGACATCGGTCCTATCGAATGAGGAATTCACTTTTCTGACCTCACCTAACCTTAATTACCTCTTTTAAAACCCTATCTGCACATGCAGTCATGGTGGAGTTTGGGCTTCCACACGCTAAATTCATTTTTCTTTGGCCCTATTTCCACTCCCCAATCTTTTGCTAAATCTAGGACCTCCTTCTCCCACTAATACCTTAGATCTTAAGGAAACACTCTCCATGCAGTATTATTTATACCAAATAACAGCTCCTTCGAAAGGAGGAAATTACTGGAAACTCTCTGGAAAAGTCTGTCTCTGGAAAACAGGCCCTAAATACACAAGGGCTCGAAGGGATCAGACCAGTCTCAGCTTTTTGTACATCTGGGCCCAGTCAATCTCCAACCAGCTCATCAGTCTTGGGGGAATAAATTTAGGAAGATGACAAATAATCACAAATAATCTCCCCATTCTGTGGCTTCCAGGTGAATTTTACAAAACCACACCTGTCAAAGGCTATTCTACCTCAGCAGAACTGTGAAAAGTGCAAAGATTGGCCACATACTCATGCCAGACATAGAAAACACTTCAAAAAATCGATAAAATAAAAATAGGAAACTCTAAAGACAAGTCACAACTAGGAAAATCATGCAGTCATAAACTATTGACCTTGGAGGTGACCTGAGAAAGGAAGTTAGTTTATCCTTAACAGCCACTTTATCAATGTGGGCAAGAACAACCCTCCAAGCCTTGGACTCACCAATCACAATTTGAGACCAGGGTGAGTGGTGAGAGAATCCTAAGAATTCTTGCATGTTCTGTCTCAGGGCAGGCAGAGCAGCCCAGCAGGAGCCATGAGTAAAGCAATCAGGAGAACAGAGATGGGCTTGCACACGATCCGAGACCAGGTTTAGTGTGCGCCAGTCTGAAAGATAAACGATAGGAAAGTATTTGAATGAAGGCTTTTTATTGATTAGAGTGTAAATCTGGTAAAGGAAAGAGGTTTATATTTTTACAAGGGGGTTGGGGAAATACTTTCCTATGACACATAGTGATATTTATTATTCCAGATATAAGATGAGCTAAGAATACAGATGTTTTTAAAGCATGTTTGCATAAGATAATGAAAGATAACCGGTTATCATGATGCTCTTTAGGGTTGGAGGAAAAGCAGCAGAAAGGAAATGCAATGAATACTGGGCTACACCATCAACTGATATGTTGCCATGACCTCTCGTGCCCCTTTAGGGTCACAGCAGAAAGCAAACCAGTTTAATTGAGGCATTGTTTATAATAACCACAGCAAGATGTGGCCACAGAGTAAGAACCAAAACATGGCACATAAAATGCATGATCACATGGGCAGGGCGGGATCTAAAGAAGGGCTTCCAAATCCTTCCTGATGCATATGGAGGCCACGCAGATGGATTTAGGATTGCTTTAGGGTTTGTTAAATACTTACGTGATTTGTTGTTGTTGTTCTTCAGTAAGCCTCCTTCAGTATCCTCGTTCATCTCTGATTGTAGATTCCTGTTTTCTTTAAAAGAACTTCTAATATTTCTTTTCCATTTTCACAATAGCCCGATTTGAAAAGAGTAAAGAACTAATCAATACCTGTGGTATGGAGGGAGAAATGGCTGGATTTCCTCTTGCTGGAATTTCCAGGGATAAGTACCGTTGGAGAACTTGTGCACCCACTCTAACGAGGACTGCAGGTCCACAGAGATGCCCTGCGTGCATGCATGGGCCAGCTCCTAACTTCCCTCTCAAGCAAAGCAGCTAGGTCTCCTGGACCACAAAATGCTTCCAAACCAAACACCTTCTAATGGCTTCCTGGGGCTTCAGTAACCAGCAGGTAAAACTTTACTCCTTGATATCACTGTGGTTCTGGTCATTAATGTTCTGGATGGGCTGGAGGGAGTTTCAATCCACTTTGCCAGAAGATCAGTTTTCTTTTTATTTATTGTTTGAAATCCAACAGAATCTCTTGTTTATTGTTGGCCATATAGCCCAGTGAGTCCTTATAGCACTGATTTTTGTAACACAGAATGTGATTAGAGCTATTTGACTCTCTTCTGAGAAAAAGATAGGTATAGACCACATAAGAAAAATTCACAGCTAATTTTAGGAGATTCCAAGATGACCAAAGATTGAACAGTTTCTTAAGATTTTCATGATGAAACAACTGGGTAAATAAATTTCAACCATCCATAAAAACCTTATGAAAACATTTTCTGATTTTTGGGGGAAGGAACAGTAGATTGCTGTAAACTGGTTGCTACTCACTAATTTATTCACATTCCCAACTTCATCCCGGAGGGATTAGAGCCATCCCACCATTACAAATTACGTCTGTGAGCAATGCACAATTATTTAAATGGTGGCTGTGCTTGCTTGAGTGTATTACACACTGCTCAGAGCATGTATTGTATGTTTAAAATGCTGCCAGCCCAGGAAAAGAGTTGCTGTGTTTCCTACTGCCAAATCTTCACAGCTACAGAGTTTTAAATCTTCTATCTATATATCCTTAAGATTCTCTTACGATAGGAGAGAAAAAGATTGTTGAGGAAAATCTGAGTCTTTAATTAACTAGGGTTTCAAAAACTTCTTCTAAGATGAGAATAAATGGCCATAAATAATATTCTACTGCGATTTACTCGTCTGGGTCCTGAAGGAGATTAGGACTTTGTATGTTTTTAAAGACTGCTTCAGTCAATAATATATTTGTTTTTAATAAAACTCAATAAAGTGTATCTATCTCAGTATCTCTCTAGGACATTATTTTATAATATGGTGCATTTGGTTTCTTAATGTTCTTTTTATGGGCTGGAAGGACAGGGGAAAAGTCATTTATTAGCAGAGAGACTGCTAGATAATCAGTCGGCTTCCTAGAGGTTTCCTCAGTGTGACTGTCTGCCCTGTGAGGACGGAGTTCTGTGTTCTGCACTTATCTTCTTTAATTACTGCTCTGTGATCACGCCTGACTTGGAGTATTACGACTGTATTTGCATCTTCACTGTGGTCAAAGGTTTCCTCGATACTCTACTGTTATTACCCAATAGCAACCTTCTCATTATCTCACCTAACTTAGGATTTAGGACAATGGAAGATTTTTTATAAAGGAAGAAAGAAAGTAGGAGATATTCAGTTCTTTTACCTTTTTGTCTTGCAGACTTTTTAGTGGCCATTCTGGGAAGTGGAGTCTACCTAATTTTTTCTTTTTCTTTCCTTCTTTTTTTTTTTTTTTTTTTTTTTTTTTTTTTTTTTTTTTTTTTTTTTTTTTTTTTTTTTTTTTTTTTTTTTTTTTTTTTTTTTTTTTTTTTTTTTTTTTTTTTTTTTTTTTTTTTTTTTTTTTTTTTTGATGCCGGGGATCAAACTCAGGGCCTTGTGCTTGCAAGGCAAACACTCTAACCACTGAGCTAAATCCCCGGCCCTTAGTGACAGAAATTCAAGGAAAAAAATACTTAGAAGCAAGTGAAGCGCTTTGGGAAGCAAAGAGTTTGCTCTATGGATTCAAGGAAGTTCTGTAGCACTCCCATGGGGGCTCTTGTGTCCTCCCCTCTCCAGCTAGATGCCATGTAATTTTCTATAACTAGGAATCTTTTTGTGTGTGTGTGTGTGTGTGTGTGTGTGCCGGGGATCGAGCTCAGGGCTGTACACTTGCAAGGCAAGCACTCTAACCACTGAGCTAAATCCTCAGCCTACTGGGGATCTTTTAAAGGGCAAAGGAGCACCCTGGGAGGCAAAAGAGGATCGCAAATTCCAGCCCAATAGGGCAACTTAGCAGATTATCAAGACCCTGTCTCAAAATAAAAAATAAGAAAAGAGGCTAGGGATATAGGTCAATATGAAGGCCCTGCATTCAATCCCCAGTGCTGCACAAAAGGAGAAGAAAGCATTACTACATTTCATATTTCATGGAAAATAATTTCAGAATTAATGTATAAGTTCACCTGTGCTTAAGTATTGGATGTTTTATTCAAATACTGGGTCAAAAGCTTGCTATGTAATAGCCAAATAAGGAGTATATTTGAGGTACCTGAGATGCTAGGTAACTAGTCATGGCCCTGAAAAATTGTTACTCTGACATTCACTAAATACAAAGTTGTTCCTGATTCTTCACGTGGAATGGTATATATTTAGTTTTCTATGAAAGAGTGTGTAGGTATCGTCACTGCTCAAATTATAGCTATCAACATAATCAGGAAGGTCGTGCTGATGCGCATGTTCTGTAAGAGTTCACTTGGAGCTCTCTGTGCCTTAATCAAACCTTCCCCAGGCTCATGTAGCACTTTGCACATGCTGTAATAGAGCAGCAGCAAACTCTCCCCGTTATTATCACTTCTTACAAAGTGCCTTCTCATCTCCTGCTAGTACAAGCTACTCTGGAGCCAGCTTACTACTACCTGTATTCTCAGAGCCCTGTGCATTGCCCAATCCCATTCTATGCCCTAAATACTTACTGGCAGAATGAATAAATGAATGCAATGCAAATGATTCATTGTGTTTTGAAAATAGACCCGACCATGTGTACATTACTTAGGTATTAGAGGTGGGAAACCTTATTAAGACAATTTACTTTTTCATGCCTTGCTACAAAGTGTGCAATAGATCAGATTGACTTTTGACATCTCCCTACCTGCCTTCAGGATCCTTCTTCCCACTAAGCATCTATTTGTTTTCTCTGTTTGAATGTCTGTATGATGTTGTGTCTCCCTTATGACCCTTGCCCTCCTCTTCCCAACTCTCTATCCTTCCCCCAGTTATTAGTTACAACCTGGAAGTCGTGTTGGGAAAACCCAAAAGACTAACTCATACTAAGCTGTTCACTGCTCACCTGACTTTCACGGCAGAATGACTCAAATGTTCTCAGTGTGGTGAAGCGTCAGGTGCTTACCAGCCAAGTAAACCATCACCAAGGAATGGTTTGTGCCTGGCTCCTTAACCACAACCTATTGTCCCGCCTGTTCTAGCACCCATTCCCTGATGTCAGTCAGTTTACAGTGGGATTGCTCTCTACCAGCCCTTCAGAAAGTAACTCTTGATGATGTGAGGGGCTTGCTGAGTAACAGCAAAATGAAAATTCCTAAATTATAGCTTCTCCACCCAAACACTTTCAACTTGGTACGCCTTAGCACATCTTGATTTTTTTAATGCCAGAATACTCATGCTTATCCTCATTTAGCTTCACATATGCCTGAATGCTGGGTGCAAATAGAAATTTCACAGCCAGGGTGCTCCCATCCAGATTTCATGACCAAAATTTCTTAAATTTGGCTCTTTCATTGTTTATGTGCTAGGCACTCCAAGAAGTAAACAAGATAGCTTCTTCCTCAAGCTTTAAGGAAATTTTAATCCAACGAAAGAAAAGAGACAATGAAGCTGACACATACAACAGAAGGTGTACATGTTAGAGAGGACGGAGGGTGATAAGTATCAAGTGTCCCCTCCCTAGACCCAAGAGACCCAGCTGTGGCTCAGGCTCAACTGTGGTCTAATCCATTCTGGTTTCCATGGGAAGGTGGATTTTAAGCATTAGCACTTGTAAAGTTCCCCTAGACGACCAACTCCTGGAGTCTGCATCCTCTAAAAGAATAAAACTCTTATGGTTGATGAATGACGCCTTACATTGTACATCCAGCCCCTAGCAAACCACCTGGTACCTGGTAAGTACTCAGGATTTATTGATATTGTTGTTTAGTTTTGTTTTTTAAAACTTGCAAGTATCAGTTAATAATCAGATGGGACAGGACTGCAATCAACTGAATCATCAGAGAGATGACACCCTGGAGGCCAGGCAATGAATCTACAGTGATACATCCTGACACCTGGGGACCCACTTTTCTGGAGACCTGGAAAGCTTGCAGTCAGCTCCAATGAGGTTGTGATGCAGATAAGAGCTGCAAGAGGGACCTGGGCCCTACCAAACGCTTTTGATTTGATGGATTTCCTAAAATACATTCAAGACCACACATCACACTAATGTACAGTCCTCCTGGAAAGAAGCCCAAGACATGCCTCTGTGTGCCGCTATTTTCTGTCCTACTTACTTTTCTGTTTCTCCAGTTCTCATTCTGCTTCACCTTCTGGTCCTTCCAAATTCCCTTTATCACTTGCCTGCCCGCCTTCTGACTGCACCGTAGCTTCAATCTCTGCTCCCTTGGAGACCCACACCAGGGCCCCTGCCGTGTGCCCACATGTGCCAGGACTCACCCCACAACCATCCCGGGCAGATGAGGTGTATTTTGTGCTTGTGCTGCACTTCGCCTGGCAATCCACACAGGTGATCCGTGTGTTACCTGCGTGCATGTGAGCAAATTGTCCTGGTTTCTATTAAAACTAAATGCAGCCAACTTTCCATCTGTCTGGGAGCAGATTTCAAGGCTCTGAGAGTGTTAAGAGGGCTGAAGAAGAGCTGGAGGCCTTTGGCTCTCCCCTCCACCCCACCTATAACTTTACTTGTGTCCTCTCTCCATGACTGCTTCATGGGCTGAAAAATCTACTCTGCATAGTGTTTTAGCCCACTCGAGCTGCCCCAACAAAGCACCACAGACTGGGTGGCTTAAACAACCGGAACTGATTGTCTCACCATCTTGGATGCTATAAATCTCAGATAAAGGTATTCTATGGTGAGTTTATCCTGAGGACTCTCTCCTTGGCTTATAAATGGCTGTTGTTTTGCTGTGTCCTCATATGGTCATTCCTCTGTGTGCTCTGCGTCCCCTCATGCACTAAGGATGCTGGCTAGATTGGATTCAGGCCCATGCTAATAACCTCACTTTATCCTAATTGCCTTTATAAAGACTCTCTCTCCAGTTAGTCTTATTCTGCAGTTCTGCATGTTAGGACTTCAACATACGAACTTGGGGAGTCACAATTCAGCTTATAACATGAGAATGGACCTGCCAGTGTTTCCCTTTACTATAGACTGAATGTTTATGCTCCCCCCAATTCATGTGTTGAAGCCCTAATTGATGATATTTGGATGTGGGCCTTTGGGAGATAATTAGGTTTAGGTGTGGCTATGTGATCTGGGCCCTCTTAATGGGATTAATGCTCCAGTAAGAAGAGGAAGATTCCCCCTACCTCCCTACATCTCTCCTTCCCTCTCCCTCTCCTTCTCCATCCCTCTTCCTGCCTCTCTCTCTGGCATGTGAGGATAGAGCAAAAAGGTGGCCATCTCCATCTACAAACCAGAGGGCAGTCCTCACGAGTAATTGAGTCTCTGGAACCTTGATCCAAGGCATTCCAGCTTCGGGAACTGTGAGCAATAAATATCTGCTATTTAAATCATCACTCTGTGGTATTTTGTTATTGCAGCCTAAGCCAACTATAATAACCACCACCTCCTAAGAAATTACTTGCACAGATAAAACGAATGCTTCTTGAAACCCAGCTTTGCCTCGCACGGGCTTCATTTGAAAAATTGGTTAATCCATTCCCAAATAATAGAGAATAGACTGTACATTTTAGATTGAGTTTAAAAGACTAAACAAAGGGAAATGCAATATTCAAAGAGAAATTAAAGTTTAAATTATATCAATAGCATAGCCAATTTCACATCTTCAAATAAATATTTTACCACAATACTCATAATGGAAACTGTATTTGTAAGTGTTTATTGGAGTTGTGTACAACTGGAGACAATTTTATAAAGCCTTTTAACAACACCTGGGTTTAGAGAATGTGTTAAATGATTAGACAATTTAACACTACAGTGCTGAGGCACATGGATATTGTCTCAGTCAAAATGACTTGAAAATTAGCTAATCCTGAAAGTTTTTTTATTAGATTCTTTTTTTCCAGTGACAGGAAAGCACACATCTTTGTTCCTGCTAAGCCTTTGTTAGTCATGACTCAACTCTAAAATCTCCAAATAGAAATGCACTTTTGAGCCAATTCCAATGAAATTCTGAGCCACAGTTGCTTGGAGACTTGGTAGGGGCAACCCCTCCAACTGCTTCATGAAATCATGAGGTGTCTCCCCCAGAGGAAGAACCAGCACAAGCTGGCCGCTACCGCTGCACTAGAATGACAAAGACATGAGAAATGTCCGGGTTTCCCTGTGGTTGCACAAGCCACAAGCAGTCAGCTGGACCTCTGCTGCCACCCGGTGTCTCATGGCACGAAGGTCCTAGAGATGCCTCTTGAAGGGGTGTCAGACTTTTTCAGCTCCTGCTGGCCGAAGGGCCTGCGAGGGGGGCATCCCCGGGACTCGGGGAGTGGAAGCAGATCCTCGTGCCCTTGACCTGGGATTCCTCCCTTCTCTCAACACGTCTCTTTTGTGAAGCCACAGTGAGATGAGGAGAAAGCTGCCTCATGGCTTTCCTTCCCATGGCACCCGTGGGTACCTTCTTGCAGCACGACACACCACAGGACTCCCTCCGCCTGGGGGTCTGCAGCTGGGATGAAGGCAGCACCACAGGCCTGAGAGGGCCTGAATCTTCCCCACAGGGGACTATCAGGCCCAAAATGCCTGATGTTTGTTGGGAGGGCTTTGAGAGACTGCCTGAATGTGGGACACTATCCCAGAGGGCACAAGGATCGGATCCCATTCTCCTGTATCACTGAACTCGGGCAATTGAAGAGGAACCTGAAATAGAAATGAGACCGATAACACACTCTCTTTAGGAAGAATACCAACCAGAAATTTGTTCTCAGTCTGGCCTGGTCATGGGCAGTCTCTGACAGAAGAGGCCGGGAGCAGGCAGGCTGGTCTGAGCTATGCCTTTCCAGCAAGGCTGGAGGTAATGGCAGCTCTTCGGGCAGGCCAGAGACCCAGGACAACAGCTTGTTTTCTCCCAAGTGTTTGCGGGGTGTGGAAGCCACCAGCAAGCCTGGTTGACGACTACACTCCTATGCCACCTCTTAGGCTTGGCATGGAGCATCATCTGTGTATATTAAAAAAAAAAAAAATGTCTACACCAGACAGTCCTACGCCCTACTTTCCCAGAATTTTGTATTCAACTTGTGGTTTGATTTTGGATAAATTGGTTTTTGTTTTGTTTTGTTTTGTTTTGTTTTTATTTTAAACCAAGAGCATGTATTGATACATTCTACATACATTGGTCACATTCATTACATTTATTCTGTACCTATACATGGTGCATCTTGGTTCTCCCTCTCTCCCCCGCCCCTCCCCTCTCCTCCCTCCCTCCCTATTTATATCAGGTTCATTCATCATTTTCCATATTTTCCCTAATAAATCCATAAATTGAACAAACTGATTTCTGGCAAAGTAGAAGCTCTCACACGTGTTCATTCAGTGAATTGATTGTTAGTGGCTGGCTAGCTTCCAGGTTCAAAAGCATCATGGTGGTCAGGTGAGCAGCATCCACTTCTCCATGCCAACTAAAATAATTAGTCCAAAGTGACACCTGCCGGGAGCAACAGCTGATGGCTACTGCCGATGAGATGTAGCCAAGTGGGGCTTGTGCAGCAGTTCACAATCCAGAAAAGGTAAGCAGGAAATAGAGTGAGCGCTTCCCTGAAGAGCCCAAAGAACCTTCACTAGCTGCTGGTGACTTTACCTGAGACAGAGAGGAGAAGCAGTTCTTCTAGTCACCACCAGGAAATAATAGCATATTTCTTAGTCATAAGGGGTAAAGTGACATGCTAAGACCCTACAACCTCAAATGGTAGAACTAGATTCCAATGCAGGCCTTTGGCTCCAGAGGCCATGCTGGCAATCTGTAACATATCGCCACCTCTGTGTCTGCTTCGCTAATAAAGCTCTGATCTGAAAAGCAGCATTTCCGTTGGAAAATGGGAGTACAGCACGCACATCCTTCCCTGGAAAGTAGGCCCAGCACACAGTTTCTCTGTAGCTGAAGAATTGTTCCCCATTAGGTGATGGATCTCCAAGACCAGCATGGAAGTGGCTGGAGGCTGAGCCATGGTTGGATTGCAAAGGCTAGTTGTCTCCTACAATTGGCAGAACTCTGTGTCTATGTGGCAAAGATGAAGACTTAGTGTCTGCTCGCTCCTTGGTTCTCCTTTACTTCAGCCCTCCTCTCTCTTCTTACTCCAAGAAGGTCCTGTCCATCCAGACTGGCCCCTGGACCTATGGTGGAAAATTCAGAAGAAAGGAAGGAGGACAGAAAACCCAGAGAAAAAGGGACTCAAGTGGAAACAAGAGTTCATTTTCTGTCCTTTGGGAAAACATCCATAAGTAGTTTCATTGTATATAGACATTGGGAGGCAGGGCTGGGGATTTCGCTCAGTGGTTAGAGTGCTTGCCTAGCAAGGGCAAGGCCCTGAATTAGATCCCTGGTACCAAAAAAAAAAAAAAAAAAAAAAAAAAAAAAAAAAAAGACATTGGGTGGCAGAGTTTTGGAAAGGAGGGATTTTATAGAAATATTGCTGGAGACTGTTAATGCTTTTCATAGTTTTAGAAATTAAAATACAGTTTAGATTCTTTAGGGGATCTAATTCAGGACAAGCACTCTCCACTTGAGCTAAATTCCCAACCCTAGTTTAGATTCTTTTCCAACTACTTTGACTGGATAGAATTCATTCTTTTGAATGAAATACTGCTGCAGGAATCAACAGGGGGATTATGACCTTATAAATATTGCAACTTTCCTCTGCCTTTAAAAAGAAAGAATGAGCTAATGGAACTCAGCCATCCTTTGATACCCACAGGGGTTCCAGGATGTCAAGGTCACCAAAATCCACAGGTACTCAAGTCCCCTACGTAAGATGGAATGATATCTCCATATAACCTACATACGTCTACCTATGCAATTTAAATCATGTCTGCATGACTTATAACACCTAATACAAAGCAAATACTACATAAATAGCTACTGTATTGTTTAGAGGATGATGACAAGGAAAAAAGTCTGTGATGTTCAATAGAGACACAAATTTTTTTCAAATATTTTTTATCTAAGGTTGGTTGAATCCATGGATCCAGAACCCACTGATGTGGAGGGCTGATGGTACTCCCAGATCTCCTGCTCAGTTAACCATCTCTCAGTGACTGGTATTCAGATATAGCTGGTGTTGTTCTGGGGAGAATCTAGGCAACAATAGTCGCTGGATACGGACCTGTAGTTCTTCTTCTCCCACTAGGTATATTTCCTCTGCCCAAGTTGGCAGGAAGTTATTATAGTTATTGGGGGCCCTGCAGCCAGCTCCCTTGAGCCTAAGTGAATTATAACACTGAAGTCACATAAAAGTACACTTGTAGTTTATTTCATGAGAAGGTGCATCGAGTATAAATCATGAAATAAAGAAGAGTTTGGTCCATCCTATTAGATCATGCTACCAACCCATTTGTCTGAACATATTGGTCATCCATCTTTGAACATTTCAGCCTTAGTCTTATAACTTTCAAATGAACATTTCCCTGAACTCTTAATTAAAATCTCCTTTTAAGATCCTTGCATACCCGTATTTATTATAGTGCAGTTCACACTTGTTAAGCTATGAAAAGAGCATAGATATCCACCAGGAGATGAATAGATAAGTGGAATGTGATATATATTCACATATCTACGAATATTATTCAGCCATAAAGAAATTGCATCATTTGCAATAAAACAGATGGAAATGGAAATCATCATCTTAAGCAAATCTGTGGGTGATTAGAGCCTGTGAAATCTAAAACAATTTTTAAAAAATGACATATGGCTGGGGATTTAGCTCAGTGGTTAGAGTGCTTGCCTAGCACACACAAGGCCCTGAGTTGGGGCCCCAGCTCCAAAAAAACAAAATAAAATAAAATAAAAAATGACATAAAGGTAGAAGGGAGACTATTGAAGAAAAGGATCAGAGAGAGGGGAGTGAGGAGGAACAGGCTAATGGAGGGGTAAAAATGATCAAAAAATGTTATATGCTACATGGAATGGTGTAGCTGTACATCGACTATGCCAAAATGAAACCCATTATTCTATATAAATACTAATCACTAATAAAAATAAATTTAAAAATAAAAATTTGAAGAAATAAATAAAAATAAATAATAAAACCTCTTTTCAAATGAGTTTGCATTACCTAAGCTTCAAGTTGTTGTCTCCTATTGCCTGTTGTTTTCAGTTTGTTTGCTTGGGGCTTTTTTCCTGTCATGAACTTATCCCAAATCAAGCAACATTTCTTTCCTAAAAGCATAATATATATATGAAAAACCTACCATATGCTTGGAGCTATCCATCAAGTTGCACAAGATCTTGCATAGAGTTGGCTCAGCATTTAACAATTACATAATTGTTAAATTGATTTGACCCAATGCCCAATAAATGTCCTCACATTTTGTTTAGGAAGTGTGTGGTTACTGTAGGCATAAAAAAAAACCATTTGAAAAATAGTTGCTTCCTGTTTTGAAGAAGTTTTTTAAAAGCAAATGTTTTTGTTATGTAAATATTGCAACTTTTGTCTGCACATGAATAAAATTTAATTAGAAATAAGGATAACAGAAATGCAGATATATAGATAAGTAGGTATCCAAGTAAATTTTAGTTCTACTAAACTGGTAGTCTGTGCTAAGAGGATTGATTTTTACATTTAAAATTTTAATATGTATTTGAGGGAAAATTAGCAGTAGTAATGGACTAATAAAAACTGAAAAGCCTTGATGATTCCATTTGACACTGCAATAAGTATAAAAATCCAGAAATGAGGGGCTGGGGATTTAGCTCAGTGATTAGAGTGCTTGCCTTGCAAGCACAAGGCCCTGAGTTTGATCCCTGGCACCACCAAAAAAAAAAAAAATCCAGAAATGAAAATTACCAAACTGTTTTCATTAATAGGGAACTCTTAAATATCAAAACATTAACTCTTGAATTTTATTTATCCGAGATCATTGTTGTAATCCTTCTCCAAACAAATCTCCCATGAGTGATGTTTCGAACTTTGATTTTGTAGAACAGTTCATAATTTACCAAAATATTCAGCACAAAATTCAATCTTACATTAATATAAGTGCTTTAATTGATTTACCCATGACGAATAGAGAAATGCCCTGAAAAATGAATCCCTCTTCTCACCCACAGGACGCACAGCCTGCTCTGGCCACCACTGCTAGCTGCCTACCACGGCAGGAGGACAGGGCTGGGTTAGGCCTGCCAACAGGTGTGTGTCTGCTGGCTACAAAAATTCAATCCTTGTGCTACTCCCGATTGGGATATTTTCTCCCAAAACTAATTGCAATTTGAGTTACTCTCTTTTTCTTGAAAGAAAATATATTAGAAAAGCCAGGAAGCGTTTCTTAGAGTAATTTAGGGTTACCTGAATATTCAGAATTCTATTGTTAATCTTGGGTGAAGGCATTCTAAGAGACAAACTGATATACAAGGAATGTTGACATGACAATGACAGAAATGAAAGGTTGGAAAGACAAGGAAAGTTTTATTATGCAATAGAACATGGCACTGACATTAAAAATTATCATGTGAAAATATATAAAAGCACAGAGATGCTAGAAAAAGTACAATATGACAAATGTAGATCTTTAATCAAAATATTAAACATAGCCATACTTTTATAAACACTTATGTAGGAAAACAAGGAATTATAAATACCAAACATAAATATTAGCAGGGGATTGTTTCTGGATAGTTAGAAAATAGAGGCATTATGGGTACCACAAGTCCTCCACCAAAAAAGTTCTAGAAATGTTTTTGTTGATGTGGCTTGCATCATTTATTTATTCCTTACCGTATCACTGTAGCCAGAGCAGGAAAATGCTCGGATTGGCCAGGCCTACAGTGTAGATGAGTCAACTCCAACTGAATCACAAAAAAGAAGTAGGGTAGGGAGATTGCACCCAGCGTGAAATGGAGGGTGGAATTAATGAACTGCATCAAAGCAAAATCAGCAAATGTCTCCTTTCGGACTGCAAATCTGGGGCTTTTCTGTCATGAAACGTTGGCACTATGCATTTGTTCACATATTGTAAAAGATTAGGCAAGAAAGCACAGCAGAAGTTCTTAGTCATTTTTAACTCACCTTTACTTCCCATTTATTTACAGAGGTATTTGCTTTGTTTCACTTATCCCTTTTAAAATGCCAACCTAGCAGTATGAAGTGGTTGTAAGTTTGTATAACTGTCATGAAAACCGTTCTAGGAAAAATAAATAAGCCGTTCGAAGGACATATTTGCTCAAAAGTAGAATCCTTGCCAAGAATATTGCACAAGTTAAAAGAAAGGCAGCCATCTAGTGGCTATATACTTTCATACTGTTTCTAAAAGTAAAGGATCTGGGGATACTATTCTGTTGGTGACAGAATTATTTTACATGACAGGAAATAAAATAAATAAAAAATATAAATTATTGGCTCCTTTGAAAAAAGATGAGCTCTATCTAGACATTTGTTGATGAGATAATCTTACAGAAACTATTTTCATTTGTTTTTACTATGCCTGAGTTAGACTAAACCT
>PVJO010028819.1:0-17599 GCA_004026905.1 Hystrix cristata
TCATAATGTGGATGCCTTGTATTTGATTTAATCTTCCTCCAATCAATGGACATTCAGGTTAATATAGACATCCCTTGTACTGTGCTATATATAATGCCACACAACGTTTTACCAAGGTTCTTCTGTAGAAAGAAGTTGCCTTTCCATCCAAGGAGGAAACAAGTGAATGTGTCTCTGCCTTGTATCCTGTGGACGAAGAGCACAAGAATTGAAAGGGACTTCAGACATCTTCTTATCCTTCTTCAAGTTTTCAGTATTTCTTGTCCTATCTCTACTTGCACCTAATGACTTAGTTTCCAATTTCTTGAGAAAAGGAGGTAAGCACCAGCACTCACCCTCAAGTTCCCAGCACCAGACGTAGACACCCACCTGCAGCCTCTGTAGCACTCTGCTTGGCCTTCTCTCTGCTTATGATGGATGAGCAATCTGAGCTTCTGGCTAAAGCCGAGGTCTCCTCATACAGTAGACTCTATTCCCCTTGCACCCTCAGAGACGTGGCTGTAACACTTTACTCTCCCTGCACTGTCGAATTTCTCTCTATCAGGTCACTTTCATTAGCAAACAATTTTGTTGCTATTTTTTCCATCTTCAGTGTACTCTTTGTTGATCCTATTTTCACTTTTAGATACTGTCCCACCTCTCTGTTCCCTTCTGCAACTAAATCCCTCAGAAGAGTTGTCTGTACTCACAGGCTCAAATTCTTCTGCACTTCGAACTTCATTCACTCAGGCTTTTGTTCCTCCTGCTCCACCAAAACTGCTCTTATCAAGGTCGCAAGTACATTAAACCAATGAGTTTTTTGAATCATGTTATTTCTTGATCTGTCGGCAGCATTGGACACACTCGACTGCTTTCTACTCTGATATTCATCCTCCACTTGGCTTCGGTTACTTGAAGTGTGTCTCCTCTGTTATTCCTGACATTAGGAACTTGTGTCTTGTTTCTTCTTTCTCTGATCAGTCTATATAGAAATATTTCGATTTTAATCGAGCTTTTCAATTAACAGGCCTTTGGGTTTGCTAATTTTTCCCTATTGTTTTTCTATTCTCTATTTCTTTAAATTCTGCTCTGATATATATTTTTTCCTTTCTTTGGTTACTTTTTTTTCCAATTTTGTAGGGAACAAATTGAGGAAACTGATTTCAGGCCTTTCTTCTCTTTCCAAAAGCAATGTTTAGTTCTTACATTATCCTAGACTTACTGCTTTAAGTGATATCCCATTAATCCTGGTATATTGTATTTTCATTTTCGCTAGTGTAAAGTACTTTCTAATTTCACTTTCAGTTTTATCTTTGATCCATGAATTATCTAGAAGTGTTTTTTGGGGTTTCAAAAATTTGGCAGATTTTCAATTTAATTTTCTGTTATATATTTGCCACTTTAATTCCACTGAGTCAGAACAGACTTTGTGTTATTTGAATCCTGTTAAATTTATTGATGCTTGTTTTATGGCTTGGAATGTGGTCCACCTTAGTAAATGCTCTATGAGTATATGAAAAGCATGTGTATTCTGCTGTCATTGGGTAGAGTATAAGTGTTAGTTTAAGGTGGTTGGTAGCATTGTTACAGTCTACTGTATCTTTGCTGATTTTTTGCTTATTCACTATATCAGTTTTGGAGAGAGGGTTACTGAACTCTCTAATCATAACTGTAAATTTGTCTCTTTTTCCTTGAAGTTCTGTCTTTCTCCTCCACACTTGTTTTAAGGCTCAACTATTTTTGCTCTGTTTCTCTTTCACATGGAATTTATATTAGCTTGTTGAGTTCTGTGAAATGGTCTTGTGTAGAATTCCCTTAAAGATTACTTTGAGGAGGGAATTCTTATCTTTATAGCACTGTATTGCCTCATCCATGAGTACAATATAGTAATCCATTTATTTAGATCTTTGATTTACTTTTTGCTATTTTTAATATAATGTTATGTGAAAGCCGTGCAAAGGAAATCCACTCATCAAATACTAGTCAGATCACTGTTGCACATCAGGCACTGTTCTAGGCTCAGAGGATGCACTCACTGGTGAGTAACTCAGGACAGGCATGGCCCATGTGATCCTGGAGTACTGTCATCCTGAAGTACTGTGTTTGCAGATGCAGCCAATGGGCACCCAGAAGGAAGTAAGCAAAAAAATACATAGAGTGATTTCAGAAGGTGACACATGCTCTGAAGACAAAAAACCCGGGGCGATGTGATGTCGAATGATGGAGGAAGGTTTTATTAGACTGAGTAGTAGTACAGAAGAGCCTCTTGGAGAAGGTAACATTTGAACACAGGTATAAATGACAAGAAAAGGGCAGCCCTGGGAAATTTTAGGGAAAGAAAAATACAGGCAGAGGGTACATCAAGTGCAACCTGCTTGTTGAAGAACTATAACAAAATCAATACTTCTAATGATAATAATTGCTCGTGCTTGTTGATTATGCTGCTTGTATTGCACCACATACTATTTTAGGCACCTTACTATCATTATTAATATACACAGTAACTATAGCAGGCCGAGGCTATTATTAGACCCATTTTAAGATGAAGAAACTTAGGCAAAGAGGAATAAACAAGTAGCTGAAAGCCACACAGCTAGAATGTATCAGAGCAAGGCTTTAAACCCAGGCAGTCAGACTTTTGAGCCTGTCTTTTCGATAATTGTGTGATGAGACTCCTTGAAGTATATTTTATCTGATGATTAGGGCAGCCTTTCTAGTTGTCTTGTAATCACTATTTTCATGGTATATATTTTTTCAGCCTCTCGCCTCCAATCTGTTTGTACTGTGGAATCTGTAATGTTTCTATTCTGAACAACATATAGTTGGATCACATTCTTATTACCAATTCTGTCAATCGCTGTCTTTCACTTGGAGTGTTTAATCAATTTGCATTTGGTGTACTTAGTGATAAGGTAGATTATATACCTACTATTTGCTATTTGTTTTCCTACGTTTTGCTTCTTTTGTTCCTTCATTCCTTTTATGTTAAATAAGTATTTTCTCATGTACTATTTTAATACCTGTGTGATTTCCTTTATGGTATTTTTGAGTTATTTTCTTAGTGACTGCCCTGGCATTTACAATTAACATCTTATCGTAACTGTCTAGTTCAGATTAATAACAACTAAATTTCAATGACATGTACAATGCTCTCAAATATCTTTTTTTCTTCCTTTTTTCTTTGTGATGTTACTGTCATACAAATTACAACTTTACCCATTGTATGCCAATCAAAATAGATTCATAATTAATGCTTTATGCAGTTGTCTTTTATATCAGAAAGGAGAAAGAAAGTTACGAACAGAAAAATTCAACAATAACATTTAGAGATTTCAATAATGGATAGAATAATTAGATGGAAAATCAACAAGGAAACAGAAACTTAAATCTATAAACAAACCAGAACCAATATATACCTTTAGCATATGATATAAAACAATGACAAAACACACATCTTTCTCAACACATGGAAGGTTTTGTAGGATAGGCCATACATTAGGCTATAAAACATTAAATTTAAAAGGATGAAAATCATAAAATGTATGCAATCTGACCACAAAGGGATAAAGTTTAAAAATTAATAACAGAAGGAGATTTAAAAATACATGAAAACTACAGAACGCTTTTTAAAATAGCCAATGGCTCAAAGAAATTGCAGAATAAATTAGAAAATAATTTCAGATGAAAGAAAATAAAACACAACATAGTAAAATTTGTGGGATGTAGTGATAGATGCACTAACAGGAGCACTTATGGCCACAACACATATATTTTAGAAAAGAATCTCAGGATCAGGAATGTAGCTCCAACTGTAGAGCAATTTCTTAGCTTGTGCCAGGTTCTGGTTTTGCTCCCTAGCACCACGGGAAGTATATAAACATAAAAAAGTATCCCAAATCAGTAATCTAGCCAATAACTTAGTCAGTAAAAACATCTTAAATCAATAGCCTAAACTTGTATTTTAAGAAGCCAGGAGGGGTCTGGTGGCACATATCTGTAATTTCACCATTCTGCAGGGGGATTGAGAGTTCAGGACCAGCCCCAGCTACACAATAAAACTCTGCTTCAAAAAAACCAAACCAAACCAAAACAAAAAACCCTGATGTGATGGCACATGCCTGTAATCCCAGCACTCTGAGAGACTGAGGCCAAAAAAATGCCAAGTTGGAGCCCAGCCTGGGCAATTTAGCGAGACACTGTCTCGAAATTAAAAACCACAAAAAATTTTTTGAAGGGCTGTGAATCTAGCTCAGAGTGAAGGCTCTGGGTTCAATCCATACTATGGATAGGTGGGTGGCAAGGGGGGAGGGGGGAGGAGGAGGAGGAAAGAGAGCAAACTAAATCTTAAGCAAGCAGAAGAATAGAGTGGAATTATACACAGGAAAACAATAATAGAGACAATCAGTGAAATAGAAAGTTGGTTCTTTGAATAGATCAACAAAATTGACAAAGCTTTGGTCCGGGGGTGGGGGGAAGACCCAAATTCCTAAATAAGAGAGGATAGATTGCTACTGACCTTTACAAAACAAAAAAGGATTACGAGGTAATACTTTTAATAGTTGTATGTCAAATGATGCAGCAATTCCAGGCCTAAGTGTATACTGAAGAGAATTGAAACAGAGGTGGAAACAACACAAAGGTCCTTCTAACTGATGACTGGATAAACAAACTGTGGGAAGTACATACAATGGATTGTTATTTGACCATACAAACGGATGACACTGATGCATGCCACACAAAAGAAACATGTTAATCAGTTAGAAACATGCTAAATAAAAGAAGCCAGATGCAAAAGGCCACATACTACATGAATTTATTTATATAAACTATTCAGAAAAGGCAAATTCATAGAGAGCAGATTAGTGGTTAAAAGGTACTAGGAGTAGTAAGCAATACAGAATGACTTCTAACAGGTCCAATGGTGCTTCTTTTGGGGGGAAAGTAAAATGTTCTGAAATTAAATAGTTGCACAACTACAGATGTAATAAAACCCATTGAATGGTACCTCTTGAATGATTGAATTTTGTGGTGCATAAATCATATCTCAAAAACTTTTACACAAAATCCTAAAAGGCAGACTACCTGGGTTTGAATCCTGCAGGTTGACACTGCCAACTTAGCTAGCTATGGTCAATTCAGTACGTGGTCCGAGTTTTTCGTTTCACCAATAATTTTTTATACATTCACTCTGTCGTTTTTGCATTACGGTGAGCAGACTATACCTTCCTACCTCTTGACCTTAGACTTGGCCATTGACATGCTTTATCCGATGGTATGTTAGATAATATGATATCAGTAGTTCTTTAGAATATACTTGGGCCGTCGGGCTTTTCCTCTTGCAATTCTGCCATTGCATGAGAAGAACATGCCACCGAGAGCTGTTGGCTTTCCATCCCGGGCCCCAGGATTAGACATATGGGGCAGATCTGCCCTATTGACCTGCCAACTTGAAAGCAAGAAATAAATGTTTATTGCTGCATACCACTGAGATGCTCAAGATGACAAACACAAGATCAAATAACCCAAGCATTTTAGTGGTTTATGAGCACAGAGATTTAGTTTTCAGTCATGTCATATATACTATCTGGTTCAATTTCAATTCTACTTCTCTGTTTTCATTCTTGGGTTCACTATGAAGAAACAGCCCCCTCTCCAATACTGTCGATCTTGAACATAAAGGAAAATAGAACATAGTAAGTCAACTCTTGGGGCTTTTGAGCAGAACACTTTACTTCTGTTCATACACAGGACAATGTAAATCACACGGCTAAAATGGATGTGAATGTGGAGGGAAAGAGGACTCTTCCCATAGGGTGGGCCACCACAAGTCACATAGTCAAGTCTGATGTCAGCAGGGCAGGGACGTACAATTCTCCCACGAGGAGGGCAGTGAGTATTTAAAACCATAATATAATCTACTGGAGTGACCTTGAACATTTACTCGACCTCTTTGTGCTTGATTTTCTCATCTCTAAAATGGGAATAACTATAGAACCTACCTCATAAAATTCCTGTAAGAACTAAAAAGGCTACTGGAAGACAATTTAAAATAAACAAATGGCAATAGTAAATGCTATGTCAATATTTGTTACATGAAAACAAATGTTTACCCATACGCTTGTTCCTTCTTTTTGTAGTGAAAATTGTGTGCTCAGTACTTCATTATCATATGCCTAGAAAAAAAGGTATTTTATTTACGGACATTTTATTTTTATTTTATTTTATTTTGGTGCTGGGGATCGAACTCAGGGCCTTGTGCTTGCAAGAGGAGCACTCTAACCGCTGAGCTAAATCTCCAGCTTTTACGGACATTTTAAACCAAGAATTTCCTGTTTTTAAAAGTCTGTGATTCAAAAATCAACCCTTCAATATTTGTGTCATTGCTTAAACTCCTTAAAAGCTATTCCTACCATGGGCTTGCAGTCTGATTAGTTCTTTCTGGGAAAAGGATGAGTTTCCGTGTAGTAGGAATAGGACAGCAGGTGGTGGTAGCATAAAACAGAAGGAAATCTTCACAGCTGAAAAAGGGTGGCAGGCAAAAGGTCCAAAAAGCTGCTCACAGCTGGGAAGGAAACGGCATTGTGGAACCCAGGTGTATGAGCTGCTCTCTGCGTTGCCTCTACCACTGGGAGAAAAGGGATTTATATTCACATTATGTTTCTCCATTTTTCCTGCTGTACTCTAAATACCCAGTTGTGTATTTTGACTGAAATACCCTGCTCACAGAGAAGGCTTGTTAATCACTCTCAGCAACATTCAACAAGCACTTGGGATTTGTTAAAAGTGGTGGAAAAGAAATTTTTTTTCTTGGTCGGCTTGCCTCCTGAGCTTATAAAAGACAACAACTGATCCACACCTGGAGAGAAATCAAAAAAATAAAGTAACTACAAACAAACCCAGCCTATTAAGCACCTCTTCCGGTCCTTGCCAAACTCCCTGCTTATGTAAAAACTGGGAGAGGAAAGAGCTGAAGTTTTTCTTATAAATGCTGCCCTGTACAAAAGAGAATGTAAGCAAGTGCCTATGACACTGCCTGTGACACTGTACTTTTCATCAAATACATTCTACACATTTTCTGTAAGTATCCTGGGATCTTTAAGGTGACCTCCTATCTTGGAGATTCTATACTTTGTGTCAATATTATACAAACTTCCCTTGCAAGGGCAGGTTCTAAGTTCCCTCTGTCTCTAACCATTTATACTTTACGGTCTTCAATTAGAATCAATTATAATTAGAATTCAATTAGAATCCAGCTTGCAAGTGCCTTAGCTGTGTTTCTAAATGTCAGTAGACCAGATTCGTGTGCCACAGGCTGTACTGACCTCTCCAGCCCTTGGACTTGACAGCAAGGCTACTGTAAACATCATGGTTGACATTCATTGGTCACCTTTACCGTGTGCCAGGTACATGCATTATTTTATTTAATCTTTGAATGACTGCTAGAATTTATCATCTCCATTTCACGAATGAAGAAATGAAGTCCCCAAAACGTAATGTGGATTTCTCAAAGTTAGCATGAGATAGAGACTGGGTTCATGGATTCTAAAATTAGACTGCTTAGCTTTTAGTTCTGACTTTGCTTATTTATTGCTGTTTCAACTTGTTTGATTTATTTGCCCTTCATGTGCTGGTGATTATGGTTCTGATAATACTTTCTTCTTCAGATTGTTGTGACAATTAAATGAGTTAATTATAAAGAGTGCAAATAGCACAGAGTAAGCACCACAAGAACGTTGTTAATTCAGTATTTACCGATGATCAAAATTTTCAGCAAAGTAGGAATAGAGAAGGAATTCCTCAGCTTGATAAAGAAAACGTACAAAAAACTACCACTAAAGTTATATTTAATGGTGAAACCCTGAATGCTTTTCCCCTAACATAGAAAAGGTCGAGGATATCTCCTCTCACATTTATGCAACATTGGAAGTCATAGTGTAATGAGGTAAGAAAAGGAAATAAAATGCCAACAAATCAAAAAAGAAGAAATAAGACTATCCCTATTTACATGTCACATTAATTGTCGGTATATAAAACTTCCAAGGAACCTACAAAACAATCCTAGAATTAATAAGTAAATTTTGCGAGGGTGCAGAATTCAAGATCAATATAGAAAAAAATTGAATTTTGATTTATTTGCAATACATACATGGCATAGACACTAAGAATGTAATATAACTTAGAGTTTATGATATAATAAAATACTTAGGAGTAGATGTAAAAAACTACACAGCAACATAAAAGAATGAACTATTGATTCAAGTAACAACTTAGATGTATCTCCAGAGAATTATACTGACTTGAAAAAAGCCGATCTCCAAAGAGCATGTACTGTACAGTTCAATTTATATAACATTGTTAAAATCAGAATATTATAAAGATGAGAAACCGATCAGTGGTTGCCGGGAGCTAGGAATGATGGGAGGAGTGAGGTGGATGTAGTTACAAAGGGAAAGCAAAAGAAAGAGTTACAAAATATTTATTAAACAAATAAAATACTGAGAGCAAGCCAGAATTTGTTGATTTGTCTAATTCTACAGTTAAAGTATGTAAGTACAGTGAGCATCAATTAAGTGTTTAGTCTAAACTAGGTCTTACTAAGCAGCTTGTCAGATGTCACATAGTCATAAAGTGATTGTTCAGGAGTAGGACCCAAGTTTGGTTCCCTGTACGTACTTTTAATCACTGTGCTAATTCTCTCTGAATCATACAGGAGGGAGAGAATCATGAGAATAGATGGAGAGAATCAATGGAAAGAGGAGAGATGCCAAAGGACAGAGAAGAAGCACAAAGTCATAAATTTAACTCATCATAGTCAGGGAAATAAACATTAAATCCACAGTAACACATCACAATACAGCTACCAGAGTCACCAAAACCAAAAAATCTGACAATACCGACCAGTCAAGCTATGGAGTACTGGACATTCTAATGGAATTCACTGGAGATGGGAGGATGTAAATTGATAGAGTCACTTTGGGAAATGGGGATTGGCTAGTTAAAATGAACATGCACATATTCTATGCTGAGTCATTTCAACTCTAGGTATTTGCCATGAGAAACTTTGCACCAGGAGACATTTTTATAGAGCTTGGTTGATAAAAGGAAGAAACTATGACTGATGCAATTGCACAGCAGTAGTAGAATGGGTAAATACAATGTGGCATAGGAAATAAGAAGTCAGAGGGCTGAACAACAATATAAATCAATAAGGCCTACTGAAATTATATAAAACAATCTACTCAGCAGTAGAATACATTCTTCACAAATGCACATGGAACACTGTCCAAGAGAAACCATATGTTATGCCACAAGGCAAGTCTAAAAACATTTTAAAAGACTGAAATCATGCAAAGTATCCTTTCCAATTGCAGTGGTAACAGGCTGTGAATCAATAGCAAAAGGAAAATTAGAGAATCTATAAAACTTTTGTAAATTAAACACCACACCAAAAAATGGTCAAAAAAATTACAAAAGAAATCAGAAAGTACTTAGATACAAATGAAAATGAACACACAGCACATTAACACCTAGAGAATGCAGTGAAGACAGTGTTCAGAGGGAAATTTATAGCAACAAAAATCTACATTTGAAAAAGAAGAAAGACCTCAAATAAGTAACCTAGCCTTACACCTTGAGCAACTAGAAAAACAAAGGGAACTAAACCTGAAGATGGCAGAAGGAAGGGAATAATACAGGTCTAACCTGAGATAAATAAAACAGAGAAAAGGCAAACAATAGGGAGAATCAAGGAGTCTAGTAGTTGGTTCTATGAAAAGATCAACAAAATTGACAAACTTTTGGATATAATGGCAAAAAAAAGAGACAGAGCATATAAATAATTAAAAACAGAAGTGAAAGTGAGGACATTATTGCTGACTTTGCAGAAATAAAAAAGGATTATAAAAGAATGATGTAAATATTTGTACCCCAACAAATGAAATAAAAATAGGCAGATTACTAGAAATGCACACATTATGTAAACAGATGAAGAAGAAGTGGAAAACATCAACAAACCACAACAAGTAAAAAGACTGAAAAATACCAAATAAGCTAAATTAAAACTCAACAAAAGAGACAACCTAAATTTAAAAGTAGGCAGGACAGGCGAGGTGGGCATCTGTAGTTCACCTACTGGAAGAGTGAGGCTGAGTTGGGAGAATCACTGGAGCAAAAGATGTTGGTGTCAGCTTGAGCAACATCACCAGATCCCTTCTCTTAAAAAAAATGGATAAGGACACATTTATAACAAAGACAATATACCAATAAGCATATGGAAATATACTTAATATCATTAGTCACTAGAAAAATGGAAATCGAAACCACAATGAGATACTCTGTGATACCTATGAGAGTAGTAAGAATTTAAAAAATCATGAAACAGGAAGTGTTGGCAAGGTTTGAAGGAACTGGAACCTTTGTACATAGCTGGTGCCAATGTAAAATGGAGTGGCCAATGTAGAAAACAGTTCGGTAGTTCTTCAAAAAGCTAAACAGAATTACTATATGATCTAGCAGTTCTGCTTCTGAGAACCCAAAAGAATTGAGAACAGTGATTCAAACAGATATTGTATACCAATATTCATTTTAGCATTATTCACAGGAACCAAAAGTTAGAAACAGCCTCAATGTCCAACAACAGATGAATAGATAAACCAAATGTGGTATAACCACACAATGGAATATTATGCAGCTGTAATAGCAAGAAATGATGTATGCTACAATGTGGAAGAACCTTGAACACATTTTGTTAATTGAAATAAGCTGTATACAAAAGGAAAAATATGATCCCACATATACACTTGCAACATTATCTAGACTATATAAACTCACGGAGGAATGAAGCAAATTAGAAGTTAGTGGCTGGAGAAGAGGTATATTGTGGTATAGTGAGCTACTGTTTACTGGTTACAGAGTTTCTGTTCCAGGTGATGAGAAAGTTTTTGAGATTGATAGTGGTGATTGTTGTGCAATATTATGAATGCAATCAATGACACTGAATTGAATACTTAAGAATGGTTGAAATGCAGGCTCAGAAAAACAAATCCCATGTTCTCATTCATATATGGAAACTAACAAAGTTGATCTCATAGAAGTTGAGAGTAAAACAATGGTTACCAGAGGTTGTGAAGGGTGTGGGGAAGAGAGGGATGGAGGAGGATTGGTTATCAGGTACGAAAAATACAGTTACATAAGAGAATTAATTTTAAGTCTCCCATATAGCATAGTAGGGCAACTATCATTAACAAGAATTTACTGTATATTTCAAGGTAGCTAGAAGAGAGGATTTTGAATGTTTCCAACACAGAGAAATGATAAATGTTTGGAGTGACAGTTATGTTAATAACCCTGATGAAATCACTGCACATTGTATGTATGTGTCAAAATAACACACTGCATTCCATGAATATATGAATTATTATGTGTCAACTAAAACCTTAAAAATCGTTGCAATGACAAATTATATATATAAAACCAAAAATTAAAAATGTGATATAATCACGTAATGAAATACTTACTATACAGCAATGAAAACGAATGAATGACAGGTATTCTTATTAATTTGGATGCACTGCACAATGTTATTAAGAGAAGTGAGTTACAAGCGATCATATATTATATTTTCATTTACATAAATTTCAGTCATAAGCAAAGAACTATACATTGTTTAGCAAGACATACATAGGTTCAAATGTATAAAGAAAAACTTGACAGTGGTTTCTACAAAAATCAATAGGATGGTTAACGGAAATTAATGTTGTGGGTTGATGACAGTCTGCTGCTATACTGGCAACTTCCTGTGTCTTGATGCGGATCGTGACTACATGGGTGTTTGGTTTACATTTATTGTTTCAAATGTGACGTTGTCCACATCACCGGAAAGCTTGTTAAAAAGGCAGAATGTCAGGCTTCACCCCAGACTTGTGTTTCAACAGATCCCCAGGTGATTACTGTGCACATTGAAGTTTGAGGAGCATTGTTGTGAACTTTACGTATGATTTGTGCACATTTTCTGAAAGTGAAATATATATTAGGACTTAAAAAATATGGTCCTAGTTTGTTTCGGGTTCCACCAGGGTATTATTCCAGTAGTTGTCTCCCTGCTGTAACTCGAGTCATTCTGTATATAGTATTGATAATGCTAACAGTGAACATGGACGTGTCAGACACAATTCACCGCATCTTAAAACAATTTCAGAGTAGACTCCGCCGATATCCTCTTTTTACACATAAGGAAAAGGAATGTAGAAAAGTCAGGGCTCAGATCTGGGATCTGGGATGCTTCTGCTAGTCTTCAAAACCTTCACTGCGAAGAGGCATGAACCGTGGGCCTGGTGGAACAGGAAGCAGGGCTGTTGGAGGGTGGAGCAGCTGTCCTGGTCACAGAGACTGCAAGCGCCACAGCCACCGTGATGCCTGGGGCGGGGTGGGGGGGGCGCACAGCGGCCACCCTCGGACCTGCCACCACTAGAGTGGGGGTCTACGGGCTGTGCCTCCGGGGTCCCACCTCCCGCCGTGCAGGCCCAACCTGCAGCCCTCAGGGGGCTGAGAGGTCCTGGTGTTGACGGTGTTGCGCTGGGCCAGCCGCTGGCCCCCTGACTTCACTTGCTGCGCCGCAGGGACGCACGCCCAAGAAATCCTCAGCAGCCCAGGATGCTCCTGAGCCTTTGTTCCCCACTGAAAGTCCGGAGTCCCCCACAACCTATTCCCACCCAGCCCCGTGGCGCCGCTGACAAACCGGAGCGATTTGGGTGAGGAAACTGGCAAGGGTCGTGGTGCCCAGAGCAGGCGGTGGACAAGAACTTGGGGTTCTTCTCCCCAGAGGAGCAGACTCTGTCCGCCCAGAGCCAGGGCCACCAACATTTCTGAAACTTTCTGGGCTCTTGTTACTCGTGGCTGTCAGAGATTTTTGTGCTTTATCCCCACACCCTACACCCCCATAAACGGCTGTACTTTTCTCATGCCCCTCCCCCAATTTTTTTCTGTACAAACTCAATGGAAAAGAATCACAATACGTATATGAAACGTATTTGGCTTTTAAAGATGCTTTGAAAATTACCTAGGTTTCCCACTTAGTGCCCTTGGTTAACTGACAACATGTACCATTATTTTCCACGTGTAAAATTATCTGTGATGAGATGGGAATGAGAAAATACCATTCTTGAGGAAAAGCCTTAAGTGCAAAATGCTTTTAGAAACCAGTACCATAGATGGTGACTTACTACAGGAAGCGATATGATTTTTCCAGTGATTTATTATTCATTACAGTTACAATGAAAGATGCATGATATTAGGACTTAAAGTGGAATGAAGTGTTCTTCCTTCAAGCTTTACAAATCCAGCTGTTTGTTTTCCATATTGGTATATGGCTATTAATTTTAATTACACTAATAATTTCCCTGGATTCTTAAATTTACATTAGCTTTTAAACTATAGACAAAACATTTCTCTTGTAATTTAATCATTTGTGCAAATGGCAGACAAGAAAGTTATTGGTTTGTATTGTAATTATTGCAGTCCGTGTTTTGAGCTCGTTTGTACAATTGCTAAATTAATAATTATCATTTACGTAAGCAGATTAGGTCATCTGCACTCATTTACAATTATAATTCAGAAATGATTAGATGTTCTTCAAATTTCTCAATTTTTTAATGCCCTTATTAAAATTGTACATTAAAGAATTTTCCAATTAAGTCTATTATCATAAGTAAATTTGGCTTAGTACATATAATTACTCCCATGCTGTTGCATGTAAATTTTCAATTAATCCATGTCTTTTCTAAAGTGTATGGCAAAACAAGTTGATTGTCATAATGTTATTTGCAGCACTTGCTTAAAAGCCACCCTTGTTAAAATTCACAGTGCCAAACCATTACGAATAGTATAAAATAGTATACAAAATTGTTCTGTTTAACAGGTAACACACCAGGAATAACTTGAACGTTTCTTGCTTGTTACAGTGACGTGTAGTTTGTGGGAAAAGAACTTTTGACTTGTTGCAAAGATTCTTTGATTCCATAGAATTCCAGGGAATATTTAAAGTATTTAAAATCCATGCATAGTTGAAAAGATACTGACTTATTTCATATAATAAATGCAACACATATTCATTGCATGACACTTGGAAAATACAGAAATTAGAGAGGCAGGATAAAAGATTATATATAATTTTACCAACCAGAGATCATCTTTGTTAGCATTTGGGTTTTTATCTTTGAAGTTGTTTAAATGGGTTTTTATTTATTCATTTGTGTCTGTGGTATGCAGTAATAGCATTGGGCTGTATTGTACATATGAATCCAATGAAAAGAACAGTGTTTTCTTCCATAATGTCTTTGTTACGAAACTCACTTTCTTTTTATTTATTATAAAAGTTCTGTACCTCAAAGAACTTCTTTGTAAGCAAGTTATTTGAATCCCAGTGCTCATACTTACTTAGCTGGGCGATCTTGGACAAAAAACTTAATCACTCTTGGCTCAGTCTCTACGTTGGTAAAATAAAGCTAACAATGGTGCACCTGCTTCAGAGAGTTGTGAAAATCCGATGAATTGATTGAATAGAAAACTCAGAGAACAGCGCCTGACAGGTAGTAAGTGCTATGTGTTTTCTGTATTGTTTTGGTAGCTTTCTGTGGGCTAGATTATCTGATTGCTGCTAAGGTATCCAAGTCTTGGATATTTTATTTAGGCTAATGATATTATTACCATGTGAGGGTTGAGATTTTGGGGTGGTACATGATAAGCATCTGGATATACCACATGAAGACTGGCCCTAGGTGTGGGGAATGAGAAGAGATGAATAGGCGACTAGAGACAGTGTACAAAGAGTGGAGATTAAAAGACATCATTTAGGTAGAGAGGTATAAACAATAGGTTTTCCTATGGTGCCAGAGCTACTGCAGGATTTATCAATGCTCTGAAAGTAAGAGCACCTATTTAAATTTCTATTTTTGCAAATAACAGTAAGTTCTTCTGATAGTGAAATGTCAAATTAATGGGCAAAACCTAAAGGGATATATTGAAGCTGGTATGACTGAGCTGATCGCTCATTTCCCCAGTGATATGGTTTATATGTAGATGTCCCCCAAGAGCCACTGTGCTCATAGATGGGGTTTGTGGAAGGTGATTGGATTAGGGAGGTTTATATGCTGTTAGCGGGTAGGATCTGGTTGGAAGGGGCAGGTCACCAGGAGAGTGACCTGGAAGGGTGTGCTTCTCCTCCCAGCTCTTCCTTTCACTCTGTCTCCTTCTTAGTTGTTTTAAAGTGAGCAGCTTTCATCTTCCGAGGCCCTTCCACCATGTTGCTCCTACCTAGAGCCAGATGACCATGCGAGGACTGAAACTCTAAAACACGAGCCAAAATAGACTCCGCCTCCTTTAAGTTGCAAGTGTTGGATATTTTGTCCCAGCAACAAGAAAGTGAATAAGACACCCAGTGACTTCTCAACTTACGAAAGATGTGGATCAGATCCAATGTTGTCACTCTAAATTCGGTATTGTTTTGTTCCTTAATATCTTATACTTTTCATTCTATAGACATGTCTGTAAGGCAGATAAATTCAGTGTTCCTTTCCCACTCTTCACTTCCATCATCATGACTGTTCAATTATTTGCTGCAATGAGCTATCCTGAATTTTATTCCAATTCCCCGCTAGGGTTCCACTTTCTCTTTCCAGTTTGAGGTTCCCAGCTGCTTTTCCCTTAAAGTTGACTTCAATCTCAGCTTTCACTTCTCTTCTATTTTTCCCAAATAAATTTCAAATCTAGTCTGTTACATCACCAGCATGGCATCTACTATTTTGCTCTTATGGTATTTACAGTCAACATTTTAAAACTAAAACAATCATTTCCTTTAGCAATCCACTTCCTCATCTCCCTTGTCCCATTTATCTGAGTGGCCATAATATTTTTTTCCTAGACCTAGCGACTCTAAAGCTTGATGATTTCAAAGACTATTCCATATTCTTATCCAGTGTCCAAGTTGTCTCCAAGCCCTGTTTGATTTCCTGTACATATTATTTTCTATTTAGTTGTATTGGCACCATTACAATGAATTTGCTTCACACACTTCATTCAAGGTCTAGCTGAAGACCACTTCCCACCTACCAACCACTATCAACCACTGTTAGTGCCTTTCTTGGCTGCAGCTCCCAATGATTTTTACCAGGAAATAATCTGTGCCTCTTAATTTAGGACTTGATTATATAACTTTTCAGGATGTGTAAGCCACACATTGCTTTCTGTCACTATTCCCTTCCTCACAATCAAAGCCTTCTATAATGACTTCCCACTGGACTTTGGTAATATCCACACTCCTTTTCATGGTCTACAAAATCCTATGATATGGCCTCTTTTCCACTTGTCTATTCTTATCCTAAGCTGCTCTACCCATTGTTCATTACTCTGCAACCACACAGGCCTTCTCAATTCCTAGATGGTTGATAAACTCTTACCCACCTCCAGACGCATGACCTGGTTATCCACTTCCAGCCCACTTCCAAATCTTTGTCCAACTTCCACTCTTCCTTCAGGAGTCAGCTTACATTTCCCTGACCCAGAGAAGCTGTATTAGCCTCTATGGTTTGTTTTTTTCATCAAATCCTACTCTTTTCATTCAAGCACTTATTACTTATTAGAGTTTGTAATTATATATTTATCTGTGACGTTAAAATATCTACTAAATAGACTAAGATCATAAAGGTAGAGACTGTCTCTTTCTTTTTGGAATCCTTAACACTTGGCGCAGCTCTTGGCACATAGTAGGCACTCAAGACAAATGCTAACTGAATGAGAGATATTCAGCTGTACCAGAAAGTTTCTCATTTATCTATCCTCTTAATGAAAACTGAATCCTACTTACCCTAAGCCATGCAATCCCTAAGCCCTGTATGTGGTATAGACTAATCTTATTAAGTTGTTTTGACTGGAGAACTAGCAGACACCTGCTCCTGGTCTTATTAGGTGAGATTATGCTGGTCACTCATATTAATTTCCTATAGTGTTTCCGCTAGAAATAGCTTTATGTTTTCCTTTAATGTGCTTACTGGCTGATCCTTACTACACTCCACTATTTGAGCCCTACCACTGTCATCCTTGCCATCTTTAGAACCAAGCTTTGACTTGCTGTGGTCAAGTCAAATCATGACCAGGATTTCAGTCCTTCTGGAAAACACTGAATATTTTAGACTCAAGTATTCAAATCTATGTCTTTGGAAATTTCACACTCCCCTTTTCAACAAAGGCCAAAAGTATAGGCATCTCGAATTAGAGATGTGGGGAAAAGATTATCTACATAAAAATCTTCTAAGTCCCACTTCATGTGGCGAAAGATCATGGGTCATAAACTGATTGTCAATAGAGGACAGAGAAGGTCATTTTCATGACTGATCAGAATTACTACCTTTGGATACGAGCCCTTCCTTGCTTGCCCTGTTCTTTCGGGTCCACACTTCTTTGCCCACTCACAATACATCTCGCATAAGGATACAGCTTAGTGTAGAGGCTAGGACTTTGAACTCCAGAGCCAGACTGGATTGAGCTTCCCAGAAGATGGTGGATCAGTGAAAAACAACCTCTCTGAGATTTGTTGTCCAGACACTGGAATATAGCAATTTAGGTAAGA
>PVJO010028820.1:0-17598 GCA_004026905.1 Hystrix cristata
TTCTAACCACTGAGCTAAATCCCCCGCCCTAGATAAAATTTTTTAAGATAAAAATTCACATAATAAAAAATCTACCATTTTAAAGTCCACAATTCACTTGGGTGCAGTGGCACACACCTGTAACCTAGCCACTCAGGAGGCTGAAGCAGGAGGATCCCAAGTTCAAGGCCAGCCAGAGCAATTTAATGAGATACTGTCTCAAAATAAAAAATAAAAAGGGCTGGGGGTGTAGCTCAGCAGTACAGAGCTTGCAAGTCCTGGGTTCAATCCTCAGTAGCACTAAACAAAGTCTACAATTCAGTAGATTTTAATATATTCACAATGTTATGCAGCCATCACCACTTTAGAGCATTTTCATCGCTCCAAAAGAAACTTGATACCAGGCTAAGGGTGTAGCTCAATAGGGGGTTGAGGATTCAGTTCAAATGGTAGAGTGCTCCCCTAGCAAGCTTAAGGCCCTGAGTTTGATCCCCAGCACCCACCCCCCCAAAAAAGGGTGTAGCTCAACAGTAGGTTTGGGAGGAGGAAGGGAAGGAAGGGAAAAGGAATGAAAGAGAGAATACAGTGTAGAAGGAAAAAAATGGAAACAAAGATTTTGTAAATGGGAAGGGGAAGAAGAGTTGAAGGGAGTGAGAGGAATGTGGGAAAAAAAGAAGAATCAAGATATACTGTATTATGTACCATGTACAGGTACAAATTCCTTATGATAAATGTGATCAATATGTGTGACAAATAAATACTAACAAAAAAATAAAGATTAGAAAACTAAATTGAATTTAAAAAAAAACTCCATCTTTTCATGAACAGAATTAACATTTAAAAAAAAGAAGGCTAGCCTAGCATGTAGGAAGAGGAAGGAAGGAGGGAAGGAAGGAAAGGAGGCAAGGAGGAAAATTCTATACCCATTAGCAATTACTCTCCTCTCCCTCATCCCCTGGCAACCTCTAATCTACTTTCTCTCTTTATGATTTGCTTATTGTGAACATTTCACATAAAAAGAATCACATAATATGTGGTCTTTTGTTACTGGCTACTGTTTGCAAGGTTGGTCCACGTTGTTGCACAAATCATGATATGTGAATCAAGAAGAATTTCATCCTGTGGGGTGGTGTGTAACTCAAGTGTACCATTAGTCCTTGGGTTTAATCCCCAGTACACATACCCCCCAAAAGCCACAAAACTTTATTTTTCTTTTTCCCCCAAGAACTCTGGATATTGCTGAAAATTATTCTATTTTACAGATATATCACATTTTGTTTATCTGTTCATCAGGTGACTGACATTTGGGTTTTTCTACCTTTGGGCTATTGTGAATAATGCTATTGTGATCACTTTTGTACAAGTTTCTGTGGGAACATGTTTTCAGTTCTGTCAGGTATACAACAGAACTGCAGGGTCACATGGTTACTAAGTTTAAATGTCTTGTTTTCTTTTTTTTTATCTTTTTTTTTTTTTTTTTTAATGACAGGGTATCACTATGGAGTCCACGCTAGCCTTGAACTCACTATGTAGCCCAGGTATATTTAACTCCTCGAAGAACCATTAAACTGTTTTCCACAGTGGCTGTGCCATTTTACTTTCCCACCAGGGGCATACAAGAATTCCAATTTCTTTACATCCTTCTCAATGTTTGTTATGTTGCTTTTTAAAAATTTTAGTCAGGCATGGTGGTGCACACCTATAATCCCAGCACACAGGAGGCTGAGGCAGGAAGATCACTGTGCATTTGAGACCAGCCTGAACTACATAGTGAGACCCTACTTAAAAAAAACAGAAAATAAATAAATACACTTTTTAAAATTTTTCTATTTTGTGTGTTTGTGTTGCTGAGGATTGAACCCAGTGTCTCTGACATGCTAGGCAAGTGCTCAACCACTGAACTACACTCCCAGCCCAAAAGTTGTTTTAAGCATAGCCACTCTGGTGGGTGTGAAGTAGAATCTTACTGTGGTTTTGATTCACAGTTCCCTAAAGACTAACAATAATTAGCATTTTTTTCAAGTTTATTAACCATGTGCCTATCTTTTTGGAAAAGCCTATTCAAATCATTTCCCCCTTTTTTTTTTTCTTTTGGTAAGTGAGTCAAATACTATGAAAATTGGAATTAATTCTGGTTTAAATATCTTTTATATTTTAATATTTATATATACATATCTAGCTATACTTATAGTACTACACAACTAAGGCTGCCATTTTTAATATAGAAATTAGGGTACTTCTAATTAACCATTTTTAATTAATTACTGCTGGGAATTGAATTTAGGGCCTTTACACTGAGCTATATTCCCACCCACCCCTTTTTTTTGACACAGGGTCTCAATAAATCACTAAAATGCCCATTTTAATAAAGTTCAGAACTAAGTCAAACAAATAATATACTCTTTTTTTTTTGTTGTTGTTGTTGTTGTTGTTTTTTGGTGCTGGGAATTGCACTCAGGGCCTTGTGCTTGCTAGGTAAGCACTCTACCACTGAGCTAAATCCCCAGCCCCAAATAATACACTCTTTAGGATAAAGTACGTTTGTAAACAACAGAAAATTACAAAAACGAAACTCAAACAGTAGTTACCGCTAAGGACACTGATCCTCAACCACGGGTGATTTTGCTCCGCAGAAGGTCTGGTAATATCTGGAGATGTTTCTGGGTGTCATGACTTGCAGGATGGGGGTTAGAGAATGAAAGTGGTATCTAGTAAATAGGGGCCAGGGATGCTGCTAAACATCTCACAATGCACCAGACAGTCCCCTACAACATTATTGTCATTTTGGACCAGACAATTCTTTGTTCTGGAAGCCTGGCTTATACATGTAGTATATTCATCAGCATCCTCAGTGGATGCCAGTGGCACAATCTCTTGGTTGTGATAACCAAAAATGTCTCCAGACTCAAGACTCCCCAGGAGCCAACATTACCCCTAGTTAAGAACCACTGCTCTCAGGAGAGGCCGGGAGATGAGAAGAAAGAAAAGCAGGCAGCTTCACCAGCAAGAATAACATTCACAATTGCTCAATTTGAATTCTTCCCCCCACAACAGAGAGCCAAAGATGAGGATTCCTTCACAAAGATCTCTCTTCATGTTTATAATACAATCTTCTACTGAGTTTTACTTTTGCTATGTACCAGTGGGCACAGTATAGTGCAGGCTAGACACTGTATCTCTAGGCTGAGTACTTCTTTTTAAAATTTTATTTTAATGGTACATTTTAGGTGTACGTTGAGTATTAAACAATGTATTTGAAAGAAGAAAAAAAGATCAATCCCAACCTGAGGAAATCCAAATAAAAAACATCAGATTTGCAGAGAACTCTGATTTCAGTTCCACCTGGGCAAACAGTAGCAATCATGAGATTTTCATTTTTGTTTCAATTTCAGGATTTAGACATAATAGTAAACCCAAAAAATTTATAAATAAGTCTTACCCTGGTATCTTCACTGATATAACCACACATGACCTTCTCATTCTTGACCCACAGCTCACCAGCCTGTGCCCTGAAAGAATACACGCACACACACACGCTATTATAATCTATATTAATCCAACTTTAGGTGACTCGTGCTACTCATATTTATACCCAAATGACCTGATTATAGATTTCTAGAGGGAGCTTCATGAGTATACTGAATATGTACAATAAGAGGTCTGAGGCATTCACATACCCAAATCTTCCCCACTTTCTCTCCTGCTCAAGACCTAGGCTCATACAGACTGGCAAGCACAGTCTCCACACTTGCTCTTCTAACTCCCAAAAAGAAAACCCGGAAGTGCGCCCCTTCTCCTTCACTACAGGTGGGCTCTTCAGGGTCTCCTGGGGAGGGGAAACCCATTGCAGGGCCCAGGCAGAGGCTGGTCTCAGCTGGCTCCACCCTGAGCCAAGAGGTCTTCCAAAGCATTGTCCTGGTCATTGTTGTATAATAGCAAAGCTTCCTTAATGTCTTTCAGTTCAAAGCCCATTTCCTTAAATTCACTCATTAACTGAATAAACTCCATCATCTTTTCTTCTGGACACTGGTACATTTCCAGAGCCTCTTCCACTAAAAGGGAGTTGAAGCCCTCCTCACAAAGCTGTCCATGTGCAAAGGGATAGGCAAGAATCTGCTCAATATTCTCTCCTTTCTTCTTCATAGCTCTCAGGACACACTCATATGAGTAGCCCATGTTGACCACTGTTTCAACATACTATGCTCACTGGGGGACAGTGTTTGCAGTTCAGAATAGGCCTGGGAACAGCTCAGTGTGTTGGGCACTTGTGACACTGAGAAATTTCAAGGGGTACCTGTGGGACCTGCATTTGGAGGTGGTGATTCTTCTGTGCATACAGAGAAAACAGACAGGGAAGGAGTGGGATGGTGTCAGAGTTGCCACCTCTGTGTCACTACCCAAGTTCAAAGCTGAAAGCCCAAGAGTATGGTCCCCATTGATTGCACTGCCACTGCTTGGGGTAGAAGGCTTTAGGGAATTTCAGGACATGCCACTGCGGAGGTAGGTGTGCTATGGAAAGTGCTTGCCAGCTTGACTATCTTCGGATTGCTGTCATCAGAGGCAAGTGTGGCGAAGGACAGCAATTTGATACTTCTTACTGTAGGGATAGGAAGAAGGGACACTTAGAAAGATAGCAACAACTTTTCTAAAATGCCTAACTGTGGTAAAGTTATAAAGCCACTGGGTTTATGAAGAGGCTTCAAATCCAGGGTTGCCTACTCCAAGGATGCCAAGACCTCCTCATCCTATAACACAGACCCAGAGCTGCCTCTGTGCAAGTTATTGAGTCATAACGGGTCCAGGGATTCCTACTAGAATGTTTCTCAGCTCCTCCTTCTCATCAATAGTTTTTAACTCCAGATTATCAAATGAGTCTTCTTCACATTCAAAGTCAGAAGGATTGAAATCTGCCTTTGTGTGAGGTAGGCTGAGAATTGTTTCATGGCTGTTATGGTTTGTGTCTAGATGTCCCCCTAAAGCCTCATGTGGTCATAGGTGGGATGTTTTCAGAGGTAGTTGGATCTAGAGTGTGTAATTATTAATTTAGTCCACTAATTGGTTTGGCACAGTTCTGCTGGGATCAAGGATGTGATACTAGGATTAAGGGTGCTAGGATTAAGGGTGGGAGTGCTACCCACCCTAAAGCAGGTAGCATGGATAAAATATAAGAGACGGAGATGCTTGTCTCTCTCTCTCCCTCTTGCTTACTTTGCTGCCTTCTGCCTGTCTGCCATGCCACCCTGCCTTGGATCCAGCTGATTGTGGACTCAACCACTATGAACTGTGAGCTAAATAAACCTTTCCTCCCTTAACTTTGGTTGTTGGGTATTTTGTCCCAGCAACCAGAGAAAAGTAACTAAGACAGTGGCACTACTGCTGACCCAAATCCGAGCGAGGATGTTGTGCTGTAAGCTGGCAAGGACAGAGTTAATAAGAGGTAGCACTGTGGCTATACCATGAGTCTTGGGAGAAGTTCATTTTGCTATTACAGTCTGGGGCACTCTTAGAATTCACTTTAGCTTCTGCTTTCCTCAGCCTTGCACTCTGCTTCCTGCTGGGCTTCTTGGATTGTCTTAATATCTTCAGCCCACTCAATGGTTTTCTTTTCCCAAGATAAGTCATACATGAAAATTTGCACCCAACTTTATTTTTTTTTTTTGTGCTGGGGTTCAAACTCGGGGCCTTGCACTTGCTAGACATGCACTCTACCACGTGAGCTAAATCCCCAACCTCTGCACTCAACTTTTTAGAAGTCATTTAGAACCTGAACAATGCTGCTATCCCAAAAGCTAAAATGTGCTGGTGGCCTTCCAGGCTCAGTCTCACTGACCCCCGGACATCCCTAGGGAACGTGACCACCACCACTCCCAACTCTGCCCACTCTGGGCCAGGCTGTCACTGTAGCCACCACCAATACCACAACCACCAGGATGAAGTTCTACTTCCCTCTCTTCTTTTTTGTTTTTTATGTACTTCACGCTTGCCTTGAACTCACAGTGATTCTCCTGTCACAGCTGCTGGAATTACAGGTTTGATGGACCATGCCTGGCTCCCCAGCATTTGGGGGCGGTTATTGGGGATCTAACCCAGTCAGGGCCTTGCACTTGCCAGGCAAGTGCTCTACCACTGAGCTAAATCCCCAACCCCTCCCCAGCATTTCAGATTAAAGATACTCAACCTGTATATTCAGGGTTTCCATGTTCCCATTTACTGTGAATACTAGGATCAGGAAGCACTCTGAACACATGAACAGGACCTCTAAAACAAGTTCATTGTTAATGCACTCTCAGGAACGTCTCCTAGTATGCACATGCAAAGTACTGTTAACAAAACTTGGGCTTAGACTCCTAAGCCTCCTTGCTAGAGGTCAGGCCATAATCTTTCTACACCTCAGTTTTGTTTTTTTTGTTTGTTCATTTATTTCAGACATGATCTGGCCTCAAACTTGGGGTGATCTTCCTGCCTCAGTCTCCTGAGTGCTGAGATTACAGGTGTGTGCCACCATGCCTGGCTACACCTCAGTTTTTAAAATTTGACCCTCCAACAACTTTTAAAACATACTGTTTTTGAAGAAAATGAAGAAACCTTCATTGTTTCTTTCTTTGATGATTGGTATTTCAGACAAATCAAAGCAGTACTAGTTGATGATGAAAAGTTCCTTATAAAGGATCTAGAATAATAATTTCAGAAGGAATGATTGATTTAGAAAATCATCTTGCTTTTGCTGGGGAGAGAGGTACTAGGGATCAAACTCAGGACCTTGCACTTGCTAGGCAAGCACTCTACCACTTGAGCTAAATCCCCAATCCCAAATCACCACACTTATAATTCCAGCTACTTGGAGGCTGAGGCAGGAAGACTGCTAGTTCCAGGCAGTCTGGGGTACCTAGAAAGACACCCATCTCCAAGAAAAGAAGAAAATCACCATCTTGCAGCAATCACTTAATGGACGAAACCAAGCCTTGCACAGTGGCAATACTGTAGCCGATGAGATTGACTCCAGGCATGTTTTGGGGATTTTTTTTGTGTTTTTTTTTTGGTTTTTTTGAGACAGTATCTCACTATGTAGCCCAGGCTGGCCTCTCAAGCAATCCTCCTGCCTCAGCCTCCTGAACGTTGGGATTACAGATATGCACTATCACACCCGAGGTACAATTATTGAAGAAAAAAAATGGACTGCAGCATTTGAACCTACTGATCAACCTTAGCACCACTAAAACTGAGTCAACCAGATATAAATATGCTGTGGATATACATTAAAATTTAGGAAAAACAGGTTTCATATTCAAAGGATTTATATTTCATTAATGTACCCATTTGTACTACCTGAATGTTTTACTATATGCATGTTACACTTTTTTGAATTTAAGAGGGATTCCAGGGTGGAGGATATAGCTCACTGATACAGCACTTGTGAAGTATACACGAAGCCCTGGGTTCAATTCCCAATACCCCGAAAAGGGCAGGCGGGGCTCTTTTTCACTTTTCACTAAAATACATACTGGGGGAGCAGGAGATTGAGCCCACAGACTTAACTCTGATTTATATCCCCAGCCTTCTTTTTTTTGAGACAGAGTCTCACTAAATTGCCTAGGCTAGGTTCAAACTTGCAGTCCTCTTGCCTCAGTTTCCCAAAGTGCTAGGATTACATGTGTGTGCCACCATGCCCCGCTAGAAATAATTTCAATAGGTCAAGAGCAGAACAAGCCAGATGTGGTGGTACATGCCTGTAATTCCGGCACTCTTGGAGGTGAAGGTAGGAGGATCACAAATTTGAGCCCAGCCTGGGCAATTTAGTGACTTAGCAAGACTCTGTCTCAAAATTTAAAAAAGCTGAGAATGTAGCTTAGTGTAAATGCCTCTGTTCAATCCCCAATCCCACCAAAAAAGAAAAAGAGCAAAGCAATATAGTTAACAAAGCAATAAATCAGAAACTACTATGTGAATCACCTTAGGTCTCTGCCCAAATCTGTAAAATGAGAAAGCCTGATTAAACATATTCAATATGTTCATCTGAGGCCAGCCACAGTGGTTAAGCACTTGCTATCCCACTTACTTGGGAGGCTGAGGCAGCAAGATTGCAAGATAAGAGGCCTGGACAAGATGCCAGGGGCAACTTACCAAACCATCTCAAAAAAAAAGTTCACTGAAAGTTTTTTTCTAGTTCTAAAAAATATGAGTCTATAATGGTGTCACAAAAAAAATACATATATAATTGTGTCACAGAAAACTAAGTGACTTCAATAATTTCTTCCATTAAGCTAAAAAACGCTATGGTACATTTTTGTTTTTCTTTGTGCTATAACAATCTATGTTTTAGTTTTGGTTTTTTTGAGACAGGGTCTTGTTATGTAGTTCAGACTGGCCTTAAACTCACTATGTAGCCTAGGCTGGCCTTGAACTTACAACATAATGTTTTAAGCTCTTGTATACTTCATTATATAGATATCCATGCCTCAGATACCTTATGGAGCCCAGTCGCTGTACTAGACCCTACTTCTTCACTAGCTCATCAGTCCAGAGTGTTATATTACTTACCTAATACCAGCAAATTCCACCTTCTGGGTGATATAGGCACATGTGCTGACCTAAGGGAAGAGAGATATACATAGATTCAACCTGTCGAAGCCATGAAAAGTCACAAATGAGGGCTCTTGGCTTTCTAATCTCTTCTAACAACCCAAAATTCAACTAGAACTGGAGTTAATAGCTTTACCCCAGAGAAAAACTTGCTAGGGCAGGTATAATAATAGATGGTTAAAAATTTGGCAAGTGTAGACAATAGTAAAGATCAAGTGGAAAATAAATGGCCAGTATGACAAATATACTTATCTTCACGTAAGTTTATTCATTTAAATGTAGTACAGTTTATTTCCCTTTTTTTTTTTTTTTTTTTTTGAGACAGGTTTTGCTGTGTTGCCCAGGCTGGTAACTCACCCCTGGCTGAAGTGATCTTTCTGCTTTCAGCCCCCCAGGTACCTGGGACTACAGAAGTACATCATCCTATCTAACTTCTTTTTGGTTTTTTTGCAGTGCTAGATATTGAACCCAGGGTTTAAAGCATGCTGTACCACTGAGCAGCACCATAGCCTAAATAAATATTATTTTTCTGAATATATTCATTATGTGGAAATTATACCTATAATTTGTTTTATAATATGCAAAACTCCAATAAGGAGAGTTTTTAGTAGCAGCTCACATTTCTGATAAACTATGTGGAAAAGTATTCATTAAAAATAAATTAATTGCTGAGGATGTAGCTCAGTGATTAGAGTGCTTGCCTTGTAAGCACAAGGGCCTGAGTTCGATCCCTGGCACCACCAAAAAAAAAAAAAAAAATTAATTAATTTTTAAAAATTTAAAATATAAGAATAAATAAATATAAAATAAAATAAGAATAAATAAATAGGGGTTAGGCTTGTAGCTCAGCAGTAGAGCACTTGCCTGGAGTATACAAGGACCTGGGTTTGATCCCCAGCACCAAAAAACGAAAATAAATAAGGAAACAGGAAGAGGCTACACCAAAAAGCAGTCTCACCCAAAAGCCACGAGATCTAGGTTCTAGCCCAGTTTGATTTGCCTACCAGCCATCTAGCCTTGGACAATCCCTTAACTTCTCAATCTCAATTTTCACATCTATAAACTGAGAACAAAAATACTAGTCCATGAGGAGCTGTGAGGAGCAAACGATATCAAATGACAATCTGAAAACTAAAGTCTCATTCAGTTACAAAATAGTAGTATAATTGCCCATTCAAATCTAAAATGTAGAGTAAACAACTATAACAATAAAGAAAAACAAAGTTCAAGAACAGTTGGGAAAAGAATGGAAGAGGATACAATAAAATATTTATAATAATAGTCTGCAGTGTGAGGGGAGAGAGGACGAGGATGTAAAAAGAATTAAGATGTGTCAAGTAGATGTACCAACTACCCACAATGAATATATTCATCATGCAGCACAAACATGCACTAATAGACAAAACAAAGAAATAAAAACATATTCAATGAATATGTTTGTTGTGAAACAATGAACTGGTCATAAAAAGATTTTTTTAATTGCCTATAGATTCTAGAATCAGAACTGATTTTATTTTTTTTATTTTTTATTTTTTTTTTTGGTGCTGGGGTTTGAACTCAGGGCCTTGTGCTTGCAAGGCGAGCACTCTAACCACTGAGCTAAATCCCCAGTCCCCAGAACTGATTTTATACTCTTCTCCTTACTAGATCTTATAAACTTCTCAATGATAAACAAAGAATATTCATATAGTGGAAAAAGAAACAAACTTTGGTTTCATAAATCATATCTTACCAAACTTTTCTTTAGTCGCCACATATCCCCACGGCCAATATATTGATCCTTAAAAGTTAATTCCACTAGGTCAAGTGTCACATCCTAAAAGGCATAATCAAACACATCACTTGTATTATTTTCATACTCTATAGCCATAAGATAATGCCCACCCAACATAGAAAAAAACATAAGACTTCTTGCAAAACAACTACTGGAATTACCAGGGGTGATGGTGCCAGTAATCCCAATACTCTGGGAGGCTGAGACAATAGGACCACAAGTTCAAGCCTAACCTGGGCAATTTAGCAATTTAGAGAGAACCTGTCTCAAAATAAACAAACAAACAAAAAAGCTAAGTTACTGGAAGATCATTCTATACCACAATCTTAAACAGAATTATATCCTTCCAAAAGTAGCTGGACGGGTTGGGGATTTAGCTCAGTGGTTAGAGTACTTGCCTAGCAAGCAGAAGGCCCTGAGTTTGAACCCTGGCAGCAAAAAAAAAAAAAACAAAAAACATAGTGGCCTGTAATCCTAGCACTGAGCAACCTGAGGTAAAAGGATTGAGAGTTTGAGGCCAGCCTGGGCTACATTTCAAATTCAAGACTGCCTGGACTATAACAGGGAGACATCGCAAAACAAATTAAAACAAAAACCAACCCAAAGGCTTACACATAAGGATGGCAAATCTACAGCAGATTCCACAGCATTTGTATCAAATTCAGTGCAAAAAACCAGAGTACTAATATTGTGTTTCTGTGATTTAGCCTTTTCTTGGGGGGTAGGAAGGGTTCTCCATGTTGCCCAAGCTGGCCTCAAAACTCCTAGGTTCAAGCCATCCTCCTGCCTCAGTCTCCTAAGCAGCTGGGACTGCAGTACATACCACTGTGCCCTTGTTTTGGTCTTGACTATGGCAGGTGAATTGAGCTGTATATTTTAGTTCCCAAAATAATGTCAATAATACCTTTTGAACAGTGATTTTTTTTTACCTATCATAGCATACTTAATTAAAAAAAAAAAAAGAAATTTTAGTATTTTAACTGAAAATTATACATACAGTTTCATATTCAGAATCTTATTATGATAAATTAATAACAAAAGGGAGGGGGGTTAAATGCAACCTACATACCACCTATAATCTAAATGACCAATATATGACCATTATTCAAAAGTCTAACACTACACTTAAGTAACTCATTATTTCCTTAGGGACTTACCCTTAAGAGAGGATGCTAATCATTCCAAAAACATATTCAAATTCAGAACAAAGACATACCTTAGGGTCTACAACATTCACATAGACATCTTGGTAAGGTCTCAGTCGGAACACTTGAGTCACAGTCTGGTCCACACTAATAGTTTCTGAAACAGAGAAAAAAGATGTGAATCAGACAATACATTTTGAAAAAGCAGGTAAAGCTGGCATGCAAGCACATGTCTATAATCCCAGCAGTCTGGGAGGCTGAGGCAGGAGGATGACAAATTTGAGCCTAGCCTGGGCAATTTAGTGACTTAGCAAAATCCTGTCTCAAAAAATAAAAAGGGCTGGGGATATAGCTCAGTGTGAAGACCTTGGGCTCAATCCACACTACTGTAAGAAAAAGAAAAAAACAAGGAAAAAGTAGGTGAATACATTCTAATCTATAAAAACGCTGACATTAAACAAGCAAAATAATTGATCATTTGCTATAGGAAAGACATGTTCTCTGTCTTCCAAGAGCTTAAAATTTAAGCTCTCTGCTTTTCAGGTAAACAAGCAGGTGAACTACCACCTGAGCTTAAGCAATTAAAAGGGGAGCAGGAAGGGAGGTTGAGATGTAGAGATTATGTGTCTGAGTTCAATTCCCAGGACTCAAAAAGGGAATGAGGGAGAGACATAAAAATGTTCAAGTCGTAAAAATTCAGAAGAGACTCTTGTTTGGAACAAGATACATCAGCAGTGGTTAGTCTGGTAAATTAGAAACATAAGCAAAGGCAGGAAATGGGGTAAGATTATGGAAGGCACACAGAATTTGGATTTTACACAATGTTTTTTCATTAACTTGGAATATTGAGTTGTTGAATATGAATAGTTGACATCAAAGTCCTTTAGAGCAATACAATTTTTTTTCTGAAGTACTATTTAAGGAATTATCTTATTTACTATCAATGAACATATTGGTTCCTTGAAAGCATGGCATAGCCATTAGAGGAAAAGAGAAAGGATTTGGATCCAGAGCAAACAAGGAGCTAGGTATAGTAGCATGCACCTATAGTCCCAACTACTCAGGAGGCTTAGACAGAAGGATCATTTGAACCTAGGAATTTGAGAACAGCCTGGGAAACACAGAGACCCCATCTCAAAAAAGGTGACCAGAATGACCAGATTCACCATCTTGGGCTCCACTTAGAGTATAATCTCAGTGAGACTAATTTTACTCACTAAAAAGTTGATTGGAGGATAAAGTGTTACACAAAGTTCCCAGTACAAGCCATGTGCAGTGGTGAACACCTGTAATCTCAGCAAGTCAGGAGACTGAGGCAGAAAGATTCCAAGTTCAAAACCTGGATAATTTAGCAAGACCCTGTGTCAAATTAATAAATAAACAGGGAGGGGCAGTCTTGAAACAGGAGCTTTGTCTTAGTCACTTTCTCATTGATGGGACAAAATACCCAACACCTATACCATAAAGGAGAAGAGGTTCATTTTGGCTTATGTTTACAGTCCATGGTCTGCCAGCTCCAAAGAAGAGATAGCAGGGCAGAGGGCAAGGAGAGAAGAAGTGGCTCCCTCATGGCAGCCAGCAAGCAGACAGGGAGTAAAGAGGAGTTGGGAAGGGAGATTTATCCTTCCAGGTCACACTCCCAGTAACTAATGTCCTCCAACCAGATACCACCTCCTAACAGCAAGGTAGCCATAATGGTTCCATAATCCAGTCACCTTCCTAAAGCCCCACCTACAAGCATAGGAGGCTCTTGGGGGACATCTAGATATAAACCGTAACAGTCTTAGTGAGTAGTCTAGGTTGGCCTGGTACTCACAATCCTCCTGCTTCAGCCTCTCCAACTTTAAAATTTTTTTTTACAAGGCTAGAAATGTAGTTCAGTGGTACAGCACTTGCCTAATAATATGTATGAGGGCCTTGGTTCAATCCCAAGTGCCAAAAAGAAAAGTTCCCAGTACAGTGTTTGAACAAGGTCGACAAGCATCAATATATGCTTCTTCTATGTCCCTACCTCATTCAGAGTAGGCACTTAATTTTTTTTTTTTTCAGTACTAGAGACTGAACCCAGTGCCTCTGTACTAGGCTACATCCCTGCCTTTTTTTATGTTTCATTTTGAGACAGGATCTCACTAAGTTACCCACACTGGGCTCAAACTTGGAACCTTTGTGCCTTAACTTTCCAGAGTGCTATGGCTACAGGCCTGCTCCACCACACTTATCTGAGACACTTAAATGTTTTGTGAAAAAAATATAATACTTAAGAAAACATGCTTCTCCATAGTTGACTAACTTTTCTCCTAATGCTAAATACTTTCTTCAGTGCCCTAAAGATGCTGACAAACAAGATTCTTCAGCAGTTTTGATATCTGACATTTTGTCTTAAACGAACACAATTTCATAAGAAAGTATTAATTTGACAAGAAAGTACTTGCTCTCATAACCTAAGATTATGAAGTTTCTTATAATTTCTGAGATAGTAAATACAAAAATCTCAGCCAAAAGAGGTGTAATCCATACCTTTCTGTAGGTCTTCTTTAAGTGACTTGACTTGCAAAAGCAGAGGACTAGAATACAAAGCAACAAAGATATGGGAGACTATACACAGTAATTCCTGGGCTGGGGATTTAGCTCAGTGGTTAGGGTGGCCCTGAGTTCAATCCCCAGCACCAAAAAAAACAGAACAGTAATTCCTCAGCACCACCCCCCCAAAACAGGCAAACAGATCACTTTGAACATACTGCAACCTGTAGCATAACAATGAGAGAATGCTCCCTTAGAAACAAAGAAAATGCACTTTCAGGAGAAGAAATGGATAAATGTAACAGAACTTTTCAGAGTTATCATTTCAGCTTTAAAAAATAAAGAATGGTGAGTTGCAGTAGCACACACCTGTAATTCCAACACTAAGGAAGCCGAGAGAGGGAGATTGCAAGTTTGAAGCCAGCCCTGGCTATACAGCAAGCTCAAGGCCAGCCTGGACTACAAAGCAAAAAGCTGTCACAAAAGAACAAACAGAAAGAAAGGCAGGAAACAAGGAAACAAGGATCGGAGGGGAGAAAAGGATTGGAAGGAGTAAGAGATGGCAACCTTTAAAAAAAAACTATTGCTTCACCCAATTTCAAAGGGCATAAGCAATAAAGGCAAAAAGTTATCTTGCCCTTCAAGCCCCTTAGACAAAATATCATTTGAGAGCAGCAAGCCATCCAGTTCCCTTGATCTCACAAAATGCTCACCTGTATTCATCGCTGGGGTGAGCAATCTCCACAATGTCTCCAAGCTTGATGTGAGGAAACACTTTGGGGTTCACAACTAGCTCATCATCTGAAAGACAATTCAGTGATTTCAAGCTGAAAACAGTAGAGTATGTGCTCTGCATATGCAAGGCCCCAGGTTTAATCTCCAGCACACCTACCCCCTCAGAAAAAAATTTAAAAAATCAAGTAAAAAACACATTCATGTGGGTGACAGGTACACTGTATACCTTATCAGGTTGATATTACTACCCTACATCACAGATATGGTTCCTTTTTTTTAAATTTTATTTTTGTTGTATTACTGAAGTTCCACTTTGAGTTTTTTGTTTCTGAATTTTTTTCAGTGCTGCAAACTGAACCCATGGGAGTACTTTACCACTAAGGTTCCATCTTCAAGTTCAGAATGACTAAAGGATTTGCACAGGAATCTAGGTACTGAGCTAGTGAGCAGCTGAATCAGACAGAGCTCGTGTTCTTTCTTCTATCCCACTACACCCATAAAAAAGTAGCCCCTGGTCCCTGGGAATGAGACCTCTAGGACAGAGCTTTACGCTCTCAAATATCATGGATCTGGCATACACCAGGATCAAAACAGCCTGAGTCCCCCAGATACAGCACAATCAGTGTTCAAACAATTTCCCTAAACGCTGTCTTATGTGACTCTCACAATAAATCTGTGGAGATAATGGAAGAGAAGAAATAAATGGGACTGGAGGTATAGCATATTGGCAGAGTACATGCTTCACAAGCACAAAAGGCCCTGACTTTAACCCACAGCACCAAACAAACCTCAGAAGCATAAGACAGAATGACTGTACTGCTATTTTAGACTGGAGTGAATTACATCATCTTTAATCATGCTAATACCATGAAAAATAAGTACGTCAAGATTTCAAATACAAAGATGCATCATGTACAGGTACAAAATAAATGTGATGAATGTGACCATTATACGTAAAATGTACCAATACATGTTCTTGGTTTAAAATAAAAAAAAAAAAGATTTCAAATACAATCATATTCAACAAAAATTCCTAGTAATAAAGTGAAGCATGGAGTTAGTCCCCAATTTTATTCAATACATTTCCACTGACCGTTTTATGTGTATCTCTGTGAAACCGCCCCTAACTTCCAGTTTGAATTAAGCTCTCTGAGCACACGTTATTTTGCTTAGTTTCAGTATATGTACTGCTGAAGCAAGCACATATTTTACTAGTTTTATCAGTTCCTGTTTGCATGCTTGTCTCATTTGCGTGAAAGCAAGCTCCTTAGGAATAAATGACTTTGTTATAGTCATAATCTTTGTGTTTGCCATAGGTATATACCTATAAATATTTACTGGCTATTGTTTCATTTTGTTTTGGTGTTTGTTTTACAGTACTACACTAAAGATTGAACCCAGAGCCTTCACACCGAGCTATATCTCTAGCCATTTTTTTTTTTTTGAGACAGAATCTTGCTAAATTGCCCAACTGCCTTAAATAGGGTTGAACTTGTGCTCTTCCTGCCTCAGCCTCCCAGAGTGCTGGGATTATAGGCATGCAATACCATGCCCAGCTTTACTGGTTCTATAAAAATTTATAGTCCTAGGTATATCACCTAGCTTCATTTGTCTTGTACATATAACAACATGGACTTGTATATGCTGTATATGTGCCATACACACTGTATCCTTGTGTTATTTCCTCTGCCAAAGTTTTTTGTTTTATTTTGTTGATTTTTTTCAACAGGGTTTATGCAGTTCAGGCTGGCCTGGAACTCACTATGTAGCCCAGGCTGGCCTCAAACTCACTGTGATCCTCCTGTCCCCTCAAACTCACTGTGATCCTCCTGTCGTAGCCTCCCGAGTGCTGGGATTATAGATACATGCCACCGCGCCTGGCTTCCTCTGTCACAGTTATTTTTGTTCTCTATTCAATAGTTAGCTATTCTCCTACACAAATGTTTAGACAACATCAATAGCACACAAAACAGTGTTAACAGATTGTGCAGGGGATGGGATTTAGGTCAGTGGTAGAGCACTTGCCTAGCTGCACAAGGCCCTGAGTTCAATCCCCAGCACCAAAAAAAAAAAAAAAAAAAAAAAAAAAAAAAAAAAAAAAACCCAAAAAACAAAAAACACAACAGACTGTGCAATTTAGCAGACATTGTGTTTCAAACATAGTCATACTTGGTAAATCTTGGACCTACCTGGTAATTATAATGGCTTCATTTATTGAACATGAGCCTGGAAGTCTACTAAATGCTTTTATGTTATCATCTTACTGAAGCCTCACAACATCCTATTATTTAGAAAATATTTTCTTTTTATTTTTATGGTTTTTCCCCCCCTTGGGTTTTTTGAGTTAAGATCTTGTCATGTAGTCTAGGCTGGACTCAAACTTGTGGCAATGCTCCTGCCTCGCCTCCCAAGGGCTGGGATTACAGGCATGTGCCACCACACCTGGCTTATTATCTATTTTTGACAGTCCCTGCCCTCCAGAGGTTTATACATACAAAACACATAAGTAAATACATAATAAAATACAAATTAAAAGTTTGGGGTGCACCTCAGTGGTGGGGCACAAGCTTGAGGACAGAGGTTTGAACCCCAGCATTGCAATGAATAAGACTCATTGTGTTAATTTCTATTTCTGAACTAAGTAAGGCTGTTAAAACAAAAAAAAATATTCCTTTACGAGAAAAAAAAACATACTATTGCCCTCCTATTCTATAGATTAATGGAGTCAAGGAACTAAGACAAACTGTTGTAAAACCCTTAAATTTACAGATAAGGCAAATTAGGGGCCTGCCCAAGATGACAGAGGAAGCTACAAGTAGACCAGGCTTACAGATTCTGCTTCAGTGTACGGTAGCTTGTTGCATT
>PVJO010028821.1:0-17617 GCA_004026905.1 Hystrix cristata
AAAAAAAAAAAAAAAAAAAAGAACCAAAGACTTCAGTATATGTACATTTACTCAATTTGCTTTAATTAAGTTTCCCCCAATAGATTATCCTACTGAGAAGATGATGTTCAGACTGGCCAAAGTCAGTCCTCTGATCTTCTTGTCAATTAAACAATGAATGTTGTATTTCTCATTCTAAATGAATAACTGTGAAGTTTCTCAAGTTGAATTTCTCTGGAATTTTGGTTAAATCAATTTACCAAGGCCTTTTCACCCCTGGTGAGTTGAAAACATTTGTGTTCCCTAAACTGAATAGCTGGACTAAGGAAATAACATAGACCAGTATACCTGGCTAAGTATAAAAAGTAAATGTATAACTTTATCACACCTGTGAACTGATGGGGTTAGGTTCTAGATGACTGTAATGGAGTGACAAGCTAGGCGGACCCATCCTAAAATGGTTTCCTCTTTTTCCACCTTGGCCAAGGCAGCAATCGAGAAGTTAACAGATAATAAAACCTTGCAGGAAACATTTGAATATGTCTGAGGTGAGAGCCCTCAGTCACCTGCGATACACGGCCCTGTTGGCCTGGTCCCATTGGGCCTGCTGGACTCAGCTTGGCCGTCCTGTGAGGGCGACGGTGGGTGCAGAGAAGCTTGATCTGCTGTATCTCACCTTTGGCTGCTCAGTCCATGAGTATTTGCTCATCACACATGTGTGAACAGTCTGTGAGGAAACACAAAAGAACTGTTCGAGTACCCAACAATCAATGATCAGAACTTCTGGGTTTGACAAGAAAACCAGATTAGCAGTCTTGTAAATAGAAATTTAATTTGCTTATTTGACAGGGTTGCTATCACTTGAAGCATAGCTACATTCAGTTGTCCTACTAAGGTCCCCAGGGCCTCTTCCTGTCTGGCCTGGCTCGCTCTGGTTGTCATTGGTACAAACACTGCCCTCCAAACCTGATCCATGCACGTCCTCCTGGCTGCACAACTCCAGTGGAAGGAGAATGAATCTCTTCATTCTCTTCATAAACCAGTCCCAGAGATGCTTATGACTGGCCCTCATGAGGTCACATGTCCCTTTCGAAACCAGTCACTGGTGGAAGGAGAAGGTACTTGGATTGGTCCATTCTGGTCCAGCTTTGTCCAGGCCGTGCAGGTGCCTTCTGCCGTTACTATCCTGCCCTTTGCGCTCCTGCGCAGTGGCTTGTGGGGGTGACATGCTAGGGAGGTAGGAAGCCAGACAAGGGTGCTTCCAGGGATCCAGGTCTCTGCACGTGTTGGCTTTGGCTGAAGGAAAACCCGGTAAGGTTTGATTTTGTTCCCTGCTAACAGAGGTTCGCTGGGAGAATTTGAGAAAAACCGAGATGTGGGCCGTGTCTTAGACTTTTGGCTCTGTTCTAAGACTTGATTCACGTGTATTTGTGCAAACTGAATGTATGAACTGTGACTTGATATCAGTCCCCAAGGGCCGTCTGCATCCTAGGGAAGGGCATCTCATTTTGTCTGTATCAGTATATTAGGGTAGCCTAATTTTACTTTATTTTTTATGGAAAAAAAAAAGCTTTAATTGGAAAGTCAGAGGTGAGCTAGGAAAGGACTCCAGCTTAGGCAGCTGCAGGGCCCGCTCTGACACAGGGGATCAGACTGGCCCACCTGCAGAGGCAGGAGATCAGCTTTCCAGGAATGGCTGGTGGGGTGGGGTCACAGTTCTGGAGGCTTTATGGTTGAGGAATGATTCGGTTCCCAGGAAAGTACTGTCTCTGTCTGCGATAGTCTCAGTCATGTCAGGCTCCACCTTTCCTGGATCCAAGCGATCACAGGTTTGGGACAATGGTTTCAGGCTTCTGAGTATAGCTGGATATCTCTGTAAACCTCTTTTCCTGGTGTCCTCAGACCCACGACCAGATGGGTAGGGAGACAGAGCCAGCATAGACATATGTCAAATCCAGGCTCATGTGACTGAGTTGCTAATTTGCACATTACTTGTGGTAGCAAGAATGTGTGCAGCAATGGCCCTTGGGTTACCCATGGCAGAAAGGGTGGTCCCAACCAAGCCAGTAGGAACCTGCAATGGGGAGAGCTCTGTGACACCCGTTCCCACCTCAAGGTATGTGCCTTCTCTCTGCTCAAGTAGCAGAGAATCTGCACAGATCCACTGCTCAGGTTGGCACGGGCAGCTGCAGGGGCAGAGAACATCCCTTTACAAAGTGACTAAAGAAACACCCCAGACACCCACCTACACGTAAAGATTCTGCTTGGCCTTTTATCTAGGCCCCAAACAAGTGTAAGTGTGTGTGTGTGTGTGTGTGTGTGTGTGTGTGTGTGTGTGTTTAAAGAGTTTGCTTAGATAGTTTTATGATGGCCATTATGTGAACAATCCAAAGGCAAATGTAAGTAATTTGAAGGCTCTGATTGGGTTCCACTAATCGGTTTGTCCAGGCCGGTGATGGCAGCGGGGCTCCCACGTGGCTTCCACAGCTTCTCCTGCTCAGTGGGGCCCAGGCTACATCTGCTCTGCTCAGTGAGGGAGCCAAGAAGAGGATCTTTGAACTCAGTGCTCGCTGGAGAGAACAAAGGCCCGCTCAGCAGGAGCCAGATGAGAGTCCCAAAGGCCAGGCTGCCCTCCCAGGAGGCCCCAACACGGAGTCCAGGGTCACCTCCTTCAATTCTCCTGGTGGCGGAGGGCAAGGTGTTGACTCCCACACCTGCTTCTGCACAACTGGCTAAGGAGGTCTGTAACTCCCGGGGTCTTTATTACCTTTTGCAGATGTTGCTTCGAACAGATAGGGGCATTCAGAACGCCTGTCATTTTTGTCTTCGAGCCAGCCTGCAGAGCAGCAGGGAAGGCATTTAAGCACTCAAGGTGAGGGGCTGGATGTTCTCCCACAGCCAGGCCCGCAGCGAGGGCTGAATGGGATCACTGAACCGTCCAGAGCCCGCCATGGCCCAGTGGGCGGGATGCAGGAAGCCCACCCGCAGTGGGCAGTCCTCTGCAGGAAGACCCTGGCTGCTGAAGTTTCTGGACAGCAGAACGCAGCCGTCTGTCCCTGGGTCTGCCCTCTCCTGCTGGGCAAGACAGGCCCAGGGCTGTCTCCCTGCGCTTCAGTTTGCCTGTGCCACACCACGAGAATTTGGGGGCCAGCTGCAGAAGGAAACAGGTTTGTTGGTCCCAGCTCTGTAGCACGTTTCCCTCTCTGTTTTCCACAGCATTAGGGTTCTGAGAGGAGGGCACCCACTTCAGGCCTTGTTAGCTTCTGAAGCTCGCAGAGCATCATACCTTCATCACAGTAACAGCGATCCTAATGCTGGGTGCTTGCCTGTGGGGGCTGTTCTCTCAGAGCAGCCTGCATCTGCCAGCTCATTCTGAACCCTGGTAACTCTCGTGAAGCCTCTGGGGGTCTAGAGCCAGAAGCTTCGAAGCTCTTAGGACCAGGGCGGGCTGGTGGCAGAGTGAGGACACGGAAGAGGACATGTGCTTTGACAGGGCAGGTCCTTCCCGAGAACTGTCCAGCCCAGCATACGGCCTCTGGGTGAGTGATGGCAGTTCAAAAGCAGGATGTGTCTTTCTCTTTACACCCTGAAATCTGTTTCACACTTTGTTAGAGGCCACACTCTCCTCGAGGCCAGCTGCCTGTTGGCGGCACGGTGGGCTGCGCAGCCATCGCTGGAATAAGCTCGGTGTCCGGACCTGGGCTGTTGGAAGGAGGGCAAGGCCGGGCGGGGCTGCTCACCTGCGGAACACAGCCCTCTGTCCCTGCTCGCGCCCTCACCTGGCTCAGGGCCTGGGCAGGAATGCTGATGAACTGGGCACGGTCAGGTGCCGACCCAGGCCCTGGAAAGCTCTTCAGGGAAAGTCGAAGAAGCAAGTTCAGTTGGAAGCAAGTTCAGTTGGAGTAGTGGAAATCAGTGGAGAAACAGAATTCTTTCAGCGCACTCTGAAAGCAGCGGGCGTAGGTGGATAGGGAGGTGAGTAGTTGGGAGGCAGTGACAGGTTCACACGAGGTTGCGTGTGGCTGGATATGGTTGGAATTCATGCTCAGGGATCACTGAAAGAGGCTGGCAGGCACGTGGGGACAAGAGCATGCTTTCCCTGGGAAGGGGGAGGGCAGGACTCAAGGGTAGGCAAGGAAGAAATAACAGGGAGGGTCTCAGAGCCTGTGCTGGAATAACTTGCATATGCAAATCACATGCAAATGAACTGGAGGCTTCTTTGCACACCTTTGACCCTGGGCCTGCTACTATGAGATGTACAGAGCTGCATTTTTTATTCACAGTTCCTGGCTCAGAGCTCCAGCCTGCCTTGTCACCGAAGCCGTATCCTGCCCCACAATCTGAGGGAGGATGCTGCAGGACAGCCAGGAGAAATCTAGGAGCAGTCACATGGCTGACATGGGGTCTGCGCACCCCAAGGACAGGGCGCAGCACAGCTGAGCACGTGGAACTCTGGGAGAGGCTGCCCGGAGACCTCACGGAGGTCCACGCCCCTCTCTACTGTGCAGCTCTTCAACTCGATCCTTTCTAACGCATCAGCAAACATCTATTTTCCATGGTATGTGAGCCACTCGAACTAATGGAAGCCCAAGAGGGGGTCATGGGAGCCCTGAGGTGTTAGTCAGCTTTCTATTACTGTATAAATCAACTTTATAGAGAGAAGAGGTTCTTTTCAGTGTTTGGGGAGTTTCGGTCTGTGACAATTAACCCCATTGCTTTGGGTGGTGGGGACGCATGGTGGAGAAAAGTCATTCGCTTGTGGTGGGGAATGAATAAGTTAAAAAAAAAAGGGAGACTGGGGTGCCAATGTCCCCTCCAAGGGCATGGCCCCAGTGACCTCATTTCTCCCACTGGGGCCCGCCTCTTAAGGACTCTGCCACCTACCAACAGCACACAGGCTGGTGACCAAGCATTTAGCACATGGGCCCTTGGGGCACATTCCAGATTCAAACTCTGGCCCTAATTTATAGCCAGTTGGTCGGAAGCACAGGGTGGGGAGGGATGACTGGGGCTGTGATTGGCATCTGAAGAGAGGAGGGGGCAACTTTGGGCACTGAGACCTCAATCTTCAAGACCTGGCACCACCTCCGGGTAGGTCCTGTCAGAATTGAACCCCGTTGGAGGACACAGCAGGTTTCTGCTGCAGAATTGATTGCTTGCTTGCTGGTGGATAGAAATTCCCACATCTTTCGCGGCTAAATAACTACCGGAGTTGGTTTTTCCTTCCTTTTAGTCACACTGGGAAAGTCCCAGATAAGAGCAGGGGCGTCTTTGGAGTGGAGCCTGGTGGGGTGAAGAAGGCTGATTGAGGGGTAAGAGTACCTAATGGGTCTGCCCAGAGGGCTGTAGAGCCTCCGCCCTGGTCAGTCACAAGCAGGCCATTGGCTGAGCTGAGATGTTTTCCCAGAGGATTTCATCATCAGTTTAAGGAGGGCCCAGATAGGTCTTGGTTCTCTGTCCAGCAGATGGAGGGGCAAGGCTGGGTTGCCTTGACAATAACATTCATGTTTCTTGTCACTAGTTACAACCGGTCTGCGTGCCTCTGACGTCCTCCTTGTCAGGCTGAGCTGAATGACGCCAAGCCCACACGCAGTGGCTGCAGCCCAGCCCCACCACCTTGATCCAGAACTGGGCTGGTCCCTCCTCTCAGTGCCTCCGTGTGTCCGCTGTAGGTAGACACAGTGAATGACGCCTTCCTCTGACAGCACCTGTAAGGTGTAAGGACTAAAATTGCCTCCCTCTACCCCCGCCCCACCCCCACTTCCAGGCAGCCATCAGAACACCTTATGTTCTTGGACAGGCTGTTATTACCTTTCCTTTGTCAACGTCATGTCTGCAAAGCACTTTACTGTAATAATAAAAGCAGCAGTAATAACTTGCACTGGTAGAGGGCCTTTGCTTTCAGGGCACTTGTACCCCTGCTGGCTCATTTTAAACATCCAGATGACCCCATTGTTTGTTGAAGTGTGCTTTCCTCCTTGGTAGGCTGCAACAAACTAAGCTGGAAAGGGGTCTCGAAGATTCCTCCCCGAGCCCCAGCCCCCTTGTGGCTTTCTGTGATGGCTCTTCTGTCACCTTTGCCTTTAAAAGTCCTAAGTAAGAGCCAGCTGTAGCAGGTCTCTCTTGTAGAACTTGAGGTGGGCTTAGATCAGCACCTCCCGAGCTGGGAGATGCCGGACTCCTCTGTGGTGGGACAGCAGCTGCTTTTGTGAGAGTTTGCTGTGTTTGCTGTCTCTGTGGGCTCCAACTTTCTTTCCTCTTGGTTGCCTCTAACAGTACTTCCTCTTGGTTGCCTCTAACAGTACTGTAGCTAGCTAGGGCTGGAGGAAGATGAATTCTTGGTTAACTCCTTTCTATACTCACACTTGCACCTTGAGGGAACTTTAACTCCCTTCTGCTTCCCCAAGTGTTCTGGGCCCTCTGTTTCTCTCCAAGACCATTGCTGATGCCTGCGCTGTGACATCTGTGGGGCAGGAGGAAGCTGGTGGGCCGCACCATGCCAGTGCCACAGTGGCCACGTCAACATGTCTCCTCTTTTGCTGCAGGCGGTGGTGGGTGATTTTTCTCTTGCCTTCTGCAGACTGACTTAGCTTCTCTCAGGCCATCTGCTCTGTTCTCCAGGGCCTGTCCAGGCCATTTTTCCAGCCTTCTCTCAGGGTCCTGCTCAGACCCTCTCAGGCTCAGACCCTTCCTCGAGGATGGAGAATTCGGGTAGCAATGTCAGGTTCTCTTTGGCGGGTGGAGGGAGACCGAGAGGTTTCTCTCCATTAAGTTTACTCAGGACTTACTTAAGTCCATACGCCTTTGGTCTAAAACCCAAGGTTTCCTTATCATCCTGTGTTCATGGGGTACCTGTGTGTGCTTAGCACAGGGCGGGGGGGGGACAAAAAGGGACAAAGGAAGGCTTACAAAGGAAAGAGACACTGTTTATCTTTGCATGAATATTCCATCTAGTTGGAGACCTGCAATTAACACTCACTAACACAGTTGCAAATAATCCCATGCTTATTTAAACATATTTTCACATAATTTCATTTTTCTTCACCATCCCCTAAGGCAAGCCCAATGGTTCCAGCTCCCTCCCTGAGCCCCAGCCCCCTTTGTGGCTTTCTGCAATGGCTGCTCTGCCACTTTTGCCTTTAAAGGTCCTAAACAAGAGCCAGCTGTAGCAGCTGGCTGAGGATGGGCATTTTGCTCACAGGGCTCATGGCAGGTTTCACAGCCCTCTAAGGTCTGGTTGTTGTCTTTGGCATGGGGAGTTCTTGCTCTACTCCATTTAAGCCTGTGTTAGCATACATATAAAAGTAACATGCTAAATTATTTTCCTTGGTGTCCAACAGAGATGCTGTTTATCTTGCAATTTGACTTTCCAAGCTGGGTATGGTGGCACACACCTGTAAGCCCAGCTGCTCAGGAGGCTGCGGCAGAAGGATTGTAAATTTGAGGCCAGCCTAGTGACTTAGTGAGGCCCTGTCTCAAAATAAAAAGGACTGGAGTTGGTCTAAGTGGGAAAGCCTTTGCCCAACACTCACAGGATCCTGGGTTCCACTCCCAGCACCACAAAAAACAAAACAAACAACAACAACAACAAGCTTTCTGAATTTAGAGAGGATTATTGTTCAGGCCAAATCTGGTGAGGTCAGTTGATTTGTGTGTGTGTGTGTGTGTGTGTGTGTGTGTGTGTGTGTGTGTGTGTGGTGTGGAGCAGTTCTTGAATAGGCTTTTGCTTCACCTGAAAGGGGAAGTCTCCAGGACTTATAGACTTGGCCTTACACAGGTAGAAAGGACTCTCCCTCACAAAGCCTGGCACATCTGTGAAGTGGGCACCATGTAACTACTTTATAGTACCGCTGGGCAGATGTACATGCAGTGGGCTGAATAGTAGCCCCCTAAAGATATCAGACCCTAATCCCTGGAACTTGAAAATTTTACTTTTTTTGGGAAAAAGATCTTTGCAGATGTGATCAAATTAAAGACTCTGCGAAGCAGAGATGGTCCTGGATTGTCTGCGTGGCCCTGATGTCATCACACATTTCTTGATGACAGTAGGGCAGAGGGTGATCCGACCATGCTCAGGGAGCAGGTGATGTGAAGTTGGAGCACAGAGAGATTTGAAGATTCTCTTCTTGGGGCTGGGGTGTAGCTCACTGGTAGAGTACATACTTACTACAAGTGAGGCCCTGGGTTTGAACGTGTGTACACACACACACACACACACACACACACACACACACACACAGATTCTGGCCCTGAAGGTTGCATCAGTGTGGCCACAAGCCAAGGAATGCTAGTTTGTTAGTTTGTGGATTCTTTACCAGAGCTTGTAGAGGGAGCACCGCCCTGCTACAGCTTGACTTCAACCTGGGAAGACTGATTGCAGATGTCTGGGCCTCTAGAGCTCTGAAAGAATAAATATCTACTGCTTTGCACCTTCAAATTCCTGGAAATGTATTAGGGAAGCCACAGGAAACAGTACACAGTATAACATGTAAATCAGACAGCACAGTGCTGGACACAAGAGGTGTTTAGAAATCCAACAGATGATGGTTTCAATGACCATTCACTTCCTAGGTGCTTTGGGTAAATTCCTTAATCTCAGACTAAGCCTTTGTATTTTTAACCCATAAAATGGTAATAATAGCAACTGTTTCATAGGGTGGTTGTGAAGATTACGTGAGAAAATGCTTCTAACAGATCAGACTAATGTTAGTACTATGGATATTCTGGCCTGGGTCGTTGTCTCTTGAAGGGACTGTGCTGGCCAGTGCAGGCTCTTTAGCAGCATCTTTGGCCTTACTCAAGGTCAGTAGTATCCCTTACTATAGGTGACAGTGGGACATTGTCTCCAGACATTGCCACATGTTCCCTTGGGACAAAATCACCCCTAACTGAGAACTGCCTGTAGTAGACTCTGGCTGATAGAAGGTGCTCAGCAGATAGTAGCTATTATTATTTACTGAATGAATGTGTTGCACATAGTGGTGTTGACCACAGTGCTTAAGAGCTCGAGCGCAGGCCTCAGTTTGCCTGGCTTCTAATCTGAGCTCTACTATTTCCCAGTCCTGTGACCTTGGGCACATTATGTAACATCTCAGTGCCCCAGGTACTCATCTGTAAAAAATGAAATATAGCAAGATTTACTTCATAGGTTTACTACAAGGATTGCATAGATGATCCTAGTAAAGCATTTTACACAGGATTTGCTGGGCTATAAACCTCAACGATAATCACTACTATTGCTATTTATTACCTCAGGATAAGTAGCTGGAAATCACAAGGTGGCATGACTGGGGCATGCAGCCTTGGGTGGCAGCCCTCCCTCAGTTTCCTTTCCAGCCCAGCTCTGTAGGAAGTCTGTCCCGCCTGCTTCCTGTCCTAGCAGGTCCCCGTGGGAGTTTGCAAGCAATCATTTTCATGTGGCCTGGCCACCTCATGTGGTATTGTGATCCTGTCCTCCACAGAGATAGAGCACAGGTGGCCGTGAAGATGTGAGGGTCCAGGCACATGGGCTAGGAGGCTGGGGTTCCATGTTTGATAATAAGGATGGACATTCAAGATCCTTGGTGAGGCACTGATGGTTAGTTTCTGCTGCTTGGTGCCTCAGAGTAGAAGTGTAGATAAGTAAGTGCAGACCAGTACTCCCTACACCACAGGCTACAGGTTCTCTGACAGAGGCATGAGGGGTCAGCATGCAGCTGGGGGACTTGTATCAGTCAGCTTTGCATTACTATAATGAAATACCTGATGCAATTAACTTATGAGGAAAAAAGGTTCATTTCAGCTCATGGTTCTGGAGGTTCAGGAATAAGATCAGGTGGCCCTGTTGCTTTGGGCCTTTGGCAAGTGCGGTGCATCAGGACAGGAGTGACTGGAGGAGCAAACTGCTTGTATCGTGAGCCAGTGGGCAAAGAGAGAAAAAGAAAGTCTGGGGTCTCCTTTAAAGGCAACCTTCCAGTGACCTAAGGACTTCCACTAGGCCTTATCTCTTACAGTTCCACCACCTCCCAGTGGCACCACCCTGTGGTGCAAATCCTGAAGTCATGGGCCTCTGGGGAACACTTATCTGAGCCGCAGCAGTACTTCAAACAACAGAGTGTTAAATGTGTTGATTTCTCTCACATCCATCACAAAGCAGTCCCAGGGGAGGCACACTGGGGTTGAGAGGCTGCACCACTCAGCTGTGGGGACTAAGTCTAGGGCAGCCAGAAAGGGAGGGATGGAGACAGATGTACCCACCTTTCACAGAGAACATCCTTGAAGTTCCACCAGCACATCCCCTCACTCCTCATGGACTCCTGTAATCACAAGAGCACAGCTGTCAGAAGTTGGGATGGAGTTTCAGCTAAGAGTATCACTAGAAACCCTAAATAAGAATTGAAATTCTGGGCCGGGGTGGTGCACACCTGTAGATCTTGCATTTGGGAGGTGAAGGCAGGAGGAGGTCGATTTCAAGGCCAGCATCGGCTACATATAAAGTTCCAGGTGGGCCAGGGCTTCGTAGTGAGACCTTGTCTCTAAAAACAGTCACAACAACAACCACGACAATTGGGAATTCTTATGAAGAAGAGGGGAATGGATATGGGGATAGTCAACCCACAGGTCTAGTCATGGAGGTTGGGTAAATTTGTCAAGAAGGAAGCAGTTTCCACTACTAAATACCGTGTTTCACAAGAGCATCCCAAAGTTAAGAGTTATAAACCAAATGAGTTAGATTTAGGACACACTTTGAGGGCAGGTGATAGAAGGGGTGTAAATAAGGCCACCAAGCTGTTATATTTTTCCAATAGGCCTTTATGAATCAAATATCTTCCCAACGTAATCTCAAATCATATTGATACCTGATCTAAGTATCCTTTCCTTAACACTAATCCTGACTCCAATAATGATTCAACAATAAACTCTACTCTTAACCTTAAATCATGTTGTCTGGTGGGCCTAGGCCGGATGTAGTTCTATATGCCTGTGACATTAATCTTATTGTGCCAAGGCGAGGATCCTTAAATACAATCCCTCTCTCAACTTTAAACTGAATCATCACCATAACCCCAACTGTAACCCTAACACCCTGACAATTTAACCCTCATCCTCACCCCTCTGTAACCCAAATTCTAACCATCTCTTTATATCAACCATAATTTCTGTGTTAGCTAGCTTTCCAGCTCTGTGACAAAATATCTGAGGTAAACAGTTTAAAAGGAGGAAAGATGTCTTTGGCTGTGGTTTCCATCCTTGATTAGTGGGCTGTTACTTTGAATCTGTGGCATGAGGCAGCACACCATGGAGGAAGTACATGGCAGAAGGGGTCTGCTCAGCTTGTGGAAAGTGACGAGAGAGACAAGAAGAAGCCAGGGTCCCCATATCCCCTTCTGGGCTACATGCCCATTGGCCTAACTTTCTGCCACTAGGCTCTACCTCTTAAAAGTTCTGCCACCTCCCAGTCGTAGCCTGGCTGTGACCAAGCCTTCAACACAGAGAGCCTTTGGGGAGTGTTTAAGAGCCGAACAATCTCTCACCTACCTTCAGTATTAACCCTGACTCTAACCCCAATTTTAACCTACCTGTTATCCTTTCTCAGATTTTAACCCTAATTCTAGACTTAACTGTATTCCTTTTCCTAATTCTAACTCTCACTTAAATCCTAAACCCCATCACAATTCTGACCTCCACCCAGATTCCAACCCCTAATCCTAATCTTTTAATCCCATCCTCTCTACCACCTCAATTTTACCTACACAGGTGGGCCGGCCCGACAGGGAGTAAGTGACTACTGGGTTGGTGGAGAGAATCTGGGCCATCAGCCTCACGTAGGTGGCCTGCTGGGACCACTGGGCTAACAGCATGAGGCTAGAGGGTCTGGCAGCAAAGGCACATCGGGGATGTTGTCTTTGCAGGCCCAGTAGCCTGACTGATCACTGGCAGGCGCTGCTCGGTGAGGTGGCAAAACCTCTGAATGGTAGTTCACCGATTTGGCCATCACATTGAGTTTAAATGCAATTGTAACAAACTATGCTGATTTCTATTTCACACGCTTGGATTTAGTACTTTCTGAATTCCTCCTCTAAATGTATGTAAATTATCCACCCTGTCCCCGAATCCAGCAGTTTTGTTAAGAGGGCTGCGATTTTTCCTCAGAGGACTGTAATTTTTGTAGGAGAGCTTTACAACACCTCCCACAGGCACTGACTAGCTGGGCATGGGCCCAACTGGAGATTCAAATGCAGCATGAAAGAGTATTAGCAAAATTCACAGGAACAAGGAACACTTTTGAGAGAGCAGAAGAAAAGCAATAGATGGACTCAATTCTATGTAATTCAACAAATGGGTTTTGGGTACATGTCAGGCATGAGAATTGTCACTGTGGGAAGTCAGATGTGAGAAAGATTGTTACTGGGTATGGGCATGGGGAACTAGGGAGGGAAAGCAAGACCGGGATGGGAATTCCTTTCCACTCCCTCCACCTTCCACCTCAATGTTACAGCCTCAGAAAGGGGATCATTTTCCTGTGTGAGGCACAGTCCCACAGGAAACAGAAGACAAGTGCCACAGATATTTTGAATGGCATCAAAAGGAGATGGGGGGAGGGATGTTGAGGACTGGGACTGTGTGGATGTGATTGCTCTGTCAGTTCCCATCATGGACTGGTCTGCAACGCTCTGCTTTTCCTGGAATCCAAAGTGACTGCAGGTTTAGGACAATGACTAGATACCACTCTAGGGTTCTGGAACTGGAAGCTGTAAAAGTGAGAAATGAGATGTCTCCGCAAATCCTGACAATTACTTTACTCTTATCTTGTTGTCCTCAGTCTTGAAGGGAGATGAGAGCGAGTAGGTAAATTAGGGCCAATAAACTCATATTACAGACACTCCTCACATGACACACATGGCTGCATGCAGAGCTGAGCGGGAACCCAACTGGAAGTTTTAAGGTAATAAGGGAGAAAGGTACAAAACTGAAGGCAGAGATGCATGGCTTTCCACCACTTTCAGTTACCCACTGGGCATCTACATGCCCAACTTCGTGGCCCCCATTAAACTATGAGCCTCGGGTGGGGCTGGATGGTTGAAGAAGGACTTCTAGGTGGAGCTCGGGTCCTGGGAGGACATGGTCTCTGCCAGATGGGATAGGAAGAAGTGGGGAAGGCATCCCCAGGCTTCACCATCTTCTCCCCGATGGTGTGTTGGAACTGGCTCCTAGCTCATGATGACCCATCCTGTGCAGCTCTTTGCAGTCCAAAATCAAGTTGGTCATTTGAAATCTCTCATGTTGGGAGTATTTACATCACAGAGATGCTACAAATCAGGACTTATTTCTCTGGGGGCCAGCAGATTAACATTCACCAGCATAAATCTCCAGCTTCTCACACTCTCTGCCTCTTTCTTCTTCACACTGGCTGAATCCAACAGGAAGTTAGAGGCAAAGGAGCTTGGGCGAGGGCCACTATGAGTCAGCCCTTGGGGACAAAGAGCGGGGCAGGGTAGGACAGTGGAAGGGAGGCCAGGGCAGCAAAGGGAGAGTAACCAGCGCACTGCATTGTTGTGTTTTACCCCTTAACCTGCTTAATTCTTTCTAAAAGAACTCACTGGTAAGAATTAATTGTTTACCATCAGTCTCCCTCACCTAGTAAGGTAGCTCCATAAGAGAGGGGACCTTGTTTTCTTCTTTGACAAGTTTCTCGTGCTCAGAACAGTGTCTAACAGGTTGCATTTGCTCAACATCTGTTGAGTGCCACATGCCGAGGTGGAGTGTAAGTGGCTTAAGAAATAGAAGTGCTGCTTCATACAGCAGGGTGATTCCACGTAGTATGGAGTTGCAGGTGCGTGAACATCTGGAGAGAGATGGCGAGCAAACCGTTGAAATGCAGGGATTGGAGCCGCACTAGAAATCTGAGCTTCTTCTCGGAGAGAGCAGCGCTCTGCTGGGTGTCACTAGGAGACTGGGGGAGGGGACACATGTCAAAGGCAGAGCCTGCAAAAGGGAGCAGGAGAGGGGGAGCCAGAGAGAAAGGAGAATAAAGACAAGGTGTGGAATTTCAGGAAGGCGTATTTCAGGGAGAGATGAGTGAGGCCCATGAAAATGGGCATTTAGTCAACACGAAGCAAAGTTTGTGCTGAATGAGGTAGAATCGGAGCTTGAGGAATAAGCGGCCTCCAGACCACGCAGTGAGGTACGGTAATCACCTGTGACCGACACGAGGCGGTGCGGCAGGTTCAGAAGCCAGATCCCAGCGAGCAGATTCCACTTTTAAAATGGATTATAATGCAATGTGGGTGAACATTGAAAAACATCACGCTAAGCAAAAGGGGCCAGTCACAAAAGACTATGCAGTGTGTGATTTCGTGTATGTGAACTGTCCAGAAGAGGCCAGTCTAAGGAGACAGAAAGTAGATTAGTGGTTGCCCAGGGCTGGAGCTGGGGAGGAAATGGGAATTGACTGCTAATGGCAAGGCAGTTCTTGTGGGGTGATTAAAATGTTCTACAATTGATTGTGTTGGTGCTTGCACAACTCTGTGACTATACAAAAACCACTGAATTAAATGGGTGAATTGTATGGTATGAGAGTTATAGCTTAATACATTCGATCATTGAAGAACTAATGATGAGATTCTTTGTAGACACAGCACATGCCCTCGATTATCATTATTTTATGTACTGCAATAAATAATAACACTTACCAAATAAATTACAGTAATTTTTTCTTATCACATCGATGACAAGATGCATCTTGATGTCAGAAGGGTTAGAATTTGAACTGTGTGCCTTAGAGTCAATGTGTATGATGTGCACATGGGGCGCAGAGCATGCAGTGCTGCTGGGCCCGGGCGAAGAACAAAGCGAAAGTGAGAGCGAGCACCAGGATGCCACTGTGCACACCACCAGCGCACTGAGTCTCCATGTATTCCCTTCTCACCCCATCCCTTCCCTTGTCCCCTCGCCTGGGTGGTGGTCACTATACTGGTTTTTTTTTTTTTTAATGTAGTACATTATACATGACATAAAGTTCGCCATTTTAAGCACTTTAAGTGTACAGTGCAGTGATACTGAGTGCATTTACACTGCTCTACAAGCAATTACCAGAATGGTTTGTCCTGCAAAACTGAAATGCTGTGCCCATTAAATAGCCCCCCAACCATTACCCTCCTTTCTGTCTCTAGGAGTCTGACGACTCTAGGTACCTCCTCAGTATGGACTTGGTTTGACGTGACTGCTGCCATCTTGAGTTGTGACCACCATGGTTGCCACGGTCACCACATTCAGCTTTTCCTGCAGTTTCTCAGCAATCTATAAATAGAGAAAAATATTTAGAGTGGCACAGGGAGCTTTACAACTGGGCCCTGGCGCCAGGAATGTGTCCACTCTGATATTAGCTTAAGATAAACTAGGGACATTCTGGCTTGGATGAGTAACTTTTGTCCTAACAATATATACACTCCTTCTTCTGACTCAAACGGTGGGAATCCGCTTGGTTTTGTTGCCGCCAGAACCACACTTCTGCTAGTCTGCTGTCCCGGGTCTGTCTGCCTCCCTGTCTTCAGGGTCGTGGCTCCTCTGGGCCAGTCCTCTCCTGGGGTGGGCTGCTCGGGAACATCATATGCATGGACCCACATGTTAGTCCTTTGGTGTCTACCTTATTTCACTTACTTAGACATCTTTACTGCTGCTCATCAGTATGGTAGCATGTGTTGGTTTCCTTCCTTTGCAAGACTGAGTGATGTTCTGTCGTATGTACACATGGCGTTCTGTTTATCCACTCAGATGGTGCTCCTTCTGCATGTGGGCTGCTATGCACATTGGTGCACAAATATCTCTTTGAGACCCTGCTTTCCTTTCTTTTGTGTCCATGCTCAGAGTAGAATTGCCGAATCAAACCTAACTCCGTTTAATATTTTAAGGAAATGCAGTCAGTCTTCCACGCTGGCTGTCCTGTTTGACATTGCTATCAGCAGTGCACAAGGGTTCCAGTTTCTCCATATTCTCATAGATTCATTTATTTTGGGGTGTGTATGCTTAATATCAGCAATTTTAATGGGTGTAGCAACGGTCCTGATTTGGAATGTATAGTTCCTCTGATTTCTTTAAAGTCTTACTAAATACATGTACTTTAAAATGTTATTTAATTTTGCAAGTTTTGGAACTTTATTTCAAGGAATCAGTTCAGCCAACATGTGCCTGTATCTGCTGGGCATGGGCATCAGCATGAACAGGGAGGTGGATCTGCTCATCTCGCTGACGGCTCCCCCAGGGACTGCGAACAGGGTCACCTTCCAGAGGGACTTGTGGGAGAGGGTTGGGGGCAACTAGTTCTGGGGGTGCAGGGTGCTGCTGAGGAGACACAGCTAAGCAGTCTGAGCATGAATGAGAGGAGGCATGCAGAACAGCCGTGTGACAGGGTTGAGAGGGAACGGCAGGGATGCCAGGCCCGGTGCCTCCACGTGTGGGAGGAGGGTGGGGACCCTGACTGAACCCAAGGCTGGCAGGCTGCCTCAGAGCTTGCCACATCCAGGGCAAGAGATGGCGCTCCCAGGTTGCAGATGAAGGCCTGGGAGGGGCAGCTCCGGGTGCCCACTGACCCATAGCTCCACCCCCTGGATCTTGGCAGGGTCCCAGGGAACACGGAAAAGTGACTAGGTCATCTGGGCTGGACTGGAGGCTGTGGCAGGAGGGTCTCTCAAGCCTGCCCAGCTCTGCCACTCCTGTCACCTTCTGCCCGATTCTACCGAAGGCCGAAGGCACACATCCCACCCCAGCCAGCAGCAAGATCAGAGTCTGGGAATTCTCTCTGGGCTGGGAATAGGGCTGGGAGAGGGACTGAGTGCTCCGTGCCCAGCATGCCAAGTCCTCGGAGCCTGTGGGGTGGAGCTGAAGGGAAGGACAGAGGTCTCTTGGTGCCAAGGGGCCTGGGACACCTAGGGTGGCCAGGACCTGGAGGGCGAGCTGGACATGGCAGCCAGGGCCGCCCACTTTGGAGCCAGATTTAGGTTCAAATCTTGATTCTTGCAGTTCTGGGCTGTGTGACCTCTGGAAAGTCTCTAAATTTCTCTGAGCCTTCTTTGCCTCAATTCTAAAGTGAGGGTCACAGTTCTTGTTTGCAATTTGAAGGCGGGCAGGAAGGATTTTAAAGTACTCACGTTCAGATAATGGAATACTGTACCACTAAGCACTAGAAAGGATGAACTGCCGATATGTGCATAGTGTAGGTGACTCTCAAAACAATGCTGAGCAAAGGAACCAGATGAAAAAAGGACACATACTGTATAATCCCATTTATATCCAACACTACACATTGCACACCTATCCCTAGGTGTAGGAGCAGATCAGTGATCGGGTGGGGTGTGGGAAGAGTCAGCAGGGGCATTTTAAAGGATCTCAAAGGAACTTTTGGGAGTGATGCTTATCGTGGTGTTGGTTTGATGGGCGTGTACATGTGTCAAAACTCATTAAATTGCAGATACTGAGTATGTGAAGTTTGTTGTATGTAAGTCACACCTCAGCATCACTGTAAAACAAAGTGGCACCGACCACAATGATGATGCTGATGTGGTGGTGTGGCATGGTCCTCGCTCACCTTGCCCTTCCATCCCTCAAACCCAGGGAGACTTCTGCAAGGAGCGGTGGCAGGAGGACATGGCGGCCCTCCCCC
>PVJO010028822.1:0-17605 GCA_004026905.1 Hystrix cristata
AAAAAAAAAAATAATTAAAAAAAAAAAAAAAAGTGCACTATAAATCAGGAATCACAACACATTAACATGACATACTGTCAGTTTCACTGGAGTTGTGTGATTCTGCTGCCTCAGATTCCAGCATTTTAAAAAACATCATAATGGGAAATAAAACATGGGTCTGTGTACAGTTATGATCCTGAGACCAAAGTTCAGCATATTCAGCCAAAATCACCCAGTTCTTGTGCAAAAAATGTGTCAATGCTAAGGCGACATTGATTGTAATTTTTTGACCTTGATGGAATTCTATGAGCTGAGTTTGTACCAGGAACACTGCAGTGAACTGCGAGTATTCTGAGAGTTTATTAGAACATTTAAGAAATGAGGTGTATAGAAAACAGCCCAAAGAATGGGCAAGGGGTTTCATCCTCCATCATGACAACACTGTGTCACACACTGCTTCTGTATAGCACTTTCTGTCAAACAAAAACACTACAGCGTGTACTCACCCATCTTATTCACTAGATCTGGCAGCATGAGGCTTTTGGCTGTTCCCTAAAGTCAAAATGGCCATGAAAGGGAAACATCCTAAATTGATGCAGGATATCAAGGTAGCCCCAATAATAAAACTAAAGACACTCACAAAAGAGGACTTCCAGAACTATTTCAGAAAGTTGTAAGAATAACGAGGAGTGTGTTCAAAGTGAGGAAGGTAAGTAACAATATGTCTTTTATGGCAATAAATTTTAAAAGATTTAAAATTTTTAAAAAATTATTCACTTTTTTTTATCACATCTCATTCTTTAAAAAATATTATATCTTCTTCAGTCTATTTCTTTTGGAATTTGGTTGAAGTCGGCCTACAATTTCAAATCAGATTATACACAGAGGCACAGTATTTTCATCTCTTCATTCTACTGGAAATCAACTAAAACATAGAAAGAGTTATTACTGAACTACCCTCAATTTCCAGCATTTAACAGTGTATAGAATCAGTAACAGTAAAAAGTAGAGCTGTCTTTCTAAAATAGATGCATTTTATTTGGGAGACTGCCTTTCAATCAACTGCACTACACATTTCTTAATCATTAATATCAATGGTTTTTGTTCCAACAGATGGAAAGAGGTAACTTTGTTTTGATAAGAAAACTGTTAGAATTCAGACTAAAGATTCAAATTTTTAAAAGAAGCTAATGAAAACCTTTAATTTTTAGCTCCCTAGCTTTGTGCAGTGGCAGTATCGTAGCCAATGAGGTTTATCTGAGGCACTATTGTTGCTAATTTTTTTTTTTTCCTTTGGTGCCAGGGATCGAACTCAGGGCCTTGTGCTTGCTAGGCAAGCACTCTAACCACTAAGCTAAGTCCCCAGCCCCTATTAATGCTAATTGAAAACTAATTTTTAGCTCCCTAACTAGCGACAAGCAACTGGCATTAAAATTTATTTTCTAATTCTTTAAATTTTAGTTTCCTACCTTAAAATGCCATTGAGAACAAATGATAAGTTAGGCTGGATAGAAGGTATCTGCCCGAGGAGCCGAACCCAATAGACACTGACAAAAGAATACAATAAACAAGGGTTGAAAAGTAAAAAAAGGCTAGAAAGGAAAGGCTGATCTCCTTCCTACAAGGGTCACATGCTTTTAATACATATAGTCATATTCGGCAGACACTATCTGTGTATGTCCTTATACTACATCAGAACTTCAAGAAAAAGCGAGACTCACATATTTTAAGAGGCAAAAAATATATTTCAATTCAGCCCTTTTATTATAAATATATTAACTGGAAAACAAAATTTTCGTAATTGACTTCTCAAGTACGTTTTAAAAAGTCCTTTTTGCCTCAAAAAAAAAAAAAAGGCACCATACAACTTTAGGAAATGCACACAAAAGTATGCCTATTATAATCTGAATTTCTGGATTTTCATGCTTGACTCCAAATACAGTACATATTCAACAGCCCATTTTACTTAACGAAGTGAAATTTAAAGGAAAAAATATCTTACCAAATATAAGTGATACAAAAGTACATTTGAGCTGGGCGCGATGGTGCATCTCTGTAATTCCAGCATCTGGTAGGCTGAGGCAAGAGTATTACCATGAGTTCAAGGCCAGCCTGGGGTACATATGAGTTCAAGGCCAACATAAACTACACAGTGAGACCTTGTCTCAAAAAATCAAAAATAAAACAAAAAGCTACATTTGATTTTCATCAATTAGAGGCAGAACTCGTTTTAACTAAAATCAAATAAAGAGTAACACTGATGATAGAGATTCCTTGTTAAAATAAATAACAGCACAACAGCATATATGTATTGCATACACATGGGGAAAATACATATATAATCTGTAAGACGAAATGAAATATGCACTCCCTATTTGTCTCACAAAGATGAGGAATTCCTAGATGTGAACTCCTAGATCACACATACCTTCATAAAACTTTTATCCACAGAATCCCTTGAAAGTAGCTATTAAATGACATAAAAATTTTTGTCCAAGGATTTAACTTTTTTATTGACCTTTTTTGTGACTGTTTCTTAAAAGATAAATTGTATATTTTTTGAAAATATAAGCATCAGATTTTCAAGCCGTATTACTCAGTATTCAGAAATAACTCATTTCTTCAGTTCCTCATGTACACCTGAGATGGTGGAAGGCTCAGCTTGAGGCACTTCTTTTTCCCCCTTAAAAACAAACTCAGTAGGCCCCGGTGGTTTTGCTACCGTAGATTTCACAGCATGGGCTGCATAGTTAAGGCTGGTATTCTCAGTCCAGTGCCAGTAACCCGAGAAGGGGTTGTAGAGCATCCCTGCCACAGTGTGAACTGATAGGCCATCTGAAAAAAATATCAGAAAGTGTAGCCTTAACAAACATTTACCTTCCAAGTACCGAAAGTCTTCTGCAACTCTCCATATTAAGAAATAATTCCTACTTTAACGGGCAAAAGTTCTCTATTACAATGTAAGATCATAATTTACTACAGACTAGAACACACGCTCTAAAGCAGACTGTCAGGGTACAGAGCCCAGCTCTGGTGCCTCCCACATGGTGACCACGGGCAAAACATCCTTTCTGAATCTGTTTTCTCACAGGAACAGAACACGTATCATAGAGTTGTTGGAATTAGGAGAGATATGTGTATGAAGTACAGTAGTACAGTTCTTAGAATTTGAAAAGTATGCTAAATAAACGTTAGCTGTTATTAGAAAATATCTGTCAATAAAAGATTATCTCCAAGAATCATGCTTAAAATATTTTTTACTCTATTTTCAACAAAGTTACAGAAATCACTAGAATATACTAGTTTGCTATGGACCGATAATATTCCAAGTAAACAAAGTTTGATACATTGTCATCAAATACCAAATGCCAAATAAATGAATTGAAAAAGACTATTACTTGACAGGAAAGCAAGACATAAATTGACGGCTTTCTATGTATAAAGCAGAATGAGGTAATGTAAGAAGTACAAAAAAGAAACATAATCTTGTATTAAAGGAGTTACAGGTCCGAAAGGGCAAAAATCCACTACAAAAGCATAAAATAAAGTGTGCTATAAGTAACACAAAATATATAAAAAGTGACAAGGAAGTCTGAGTGCAGAGGAATCAGGAAAAATAAGAAAGATAAGCTGAGATATGAAGGGCTTAGTAGGGCAAACTGAGGGTATATAAATAATACATATCTGTGTCTCATCCTCCAACAAGTGAGGGCTAAATAGCCAAAAGATATGTATTAGTCATCTATTATTAGCTTGAACCTGGGTTAGGTACCACAAGTGAGACAGAAGAGGTACCTACTAAATTCCAACTCCAAGAAGTATTATGACATAGTTGAAGAGATGAAACCAACATCCAAAAGAGAGTGACCTTATTAGTTAAGTGTTAGGTTATGTGACTAATAATTACAGGTGCCTTGAAAGTTCAGCTAAGTCTTGAAATTTTGAAAAACTCTTCATACTTACTTGATTCCAGAATGCTCTCCAGCTCTTCAGGTGAAACAAACTTCTCCCACGTATGAGTACCTTTTGGTACAATCCCTGCAATCTGCTCTGAGAACACAATCCCCAAGGCATAGGACAGTTGTGTTTTGTTGATTGTAGTAATGAATAAAGAACCACCAGGCTAAAAGAGGCAGAATTATATAGAGATAAAAATTTATAGAAGTAAAATTGAAACGGTTATGAGTATCAGCTAAGTAAAGGCTTGCCTTCCTCGTCTCCCTCTTTTTCAAATATTTCAAGTACAGTTAAGACACACAGTATGAGTAAAACCTAAATTGCCAAAGTGGTATATTTTTCCCTTGGAAAGTCCACTATGAAACACAATCCACTACAAACTCGCCGAGGCTACCCAACAGCGCTCACAACTCTTAAAATCATATATTACTATGACACATGTATGTATATGTATTTTTTTCTCTTTTACTTATTTGCTGCAGCACAGAGCGCTGCCAATAAGTGTTCCCCGACAAAGACACTAATGATTAAGGTTTGAATTTTTTGTTTTGATTTGATTTCATTTACATAAATACTATGAAGGGATCAAAATAACCAGTTAGACAAATGCAAACCATTTATGGGACTGTTCAGTTTGCATCTTTTAGTTCTGCTGATCAGATTTATAGTGTTTCCTACATTTAGTCTCACAGATGTCAAGGACATAAGTGCGCCCTCACTCTTTTACATATTATCATTAGTGCGAAGGGAATAAAATGCCAAAGTTTCCCTCCAAAATAATTACTCTTTTTACATACATTGGGGTGGGGAGAAAGAGACAACATATTTCGTTTTTTTGTTTTGTTTTGTTTTTTTGGTGCCGGGGATCGAACTCAGGGCCTTGGGCTTGCTAGGCAAGCGCTCTAACCACTGAGCTAAATCCCCAGCCCGAGATAACATATTTCAAATATCACCCTAAACCAAAAGTGAAAAAGGTAAGAGAAACCCTGGAATACTGAGGTGTGCCCTTAAATTAAAAACTGAAATACTACATACTCTGTCATCATACACTGTAATTTTTCTTCGTAAAACTCTGGCACAGTATTCTAAAGTATCTTCTTGAGAATCAATTATGAATCTAATCACTTATCTAGTCTGTGTTCAATAAAACTGTACATTAAAGAATTAGTGATAAAAGTGTTTATTTTTTAAAAATACAGGGTCTCCATTAAAGCAAAAATTAGTTTTAAAGCCCACAATGCCAGCATTCCTCACATGTATCAAAGAGCCTCCACTCACATGCACATACTGACACGTAACACAGAAATTAGTAATTAAGGGGTTTTACTTGGACAAGAAGAAATAAGCCTTAATACAACTCCACTTAAGAAATAACACCAAGAGACCATCACAGATTGGAGACTTAGGAGACATGGCAACTAAATGCAATGCAGGAATCTGGATTGGATCCTGTAATGGAAAAATGGCATTAGCAGAAAACTAATGAAATTGAACAAGCTCTGCAGTGCATTAAGAAGCAGAATGCCAACATCTGCATATTAGTTCTGAGAACCAGATGTTCTGGGCAGCATCGTGGCAGGCCGAGCAAAGTCCGGGGACAGACCCGCCACAGGCAAGCCCTCCCTGCGTGCAGTGGAGGCTGGCACCTGACAGGCAGGCCCCCTTCCCTCTTCTGTCCTTGGAGCCTCACTTGCTCGTCTGAGTGCCCACCCTCATGTGAGTTGTTAATGTTAGAGGAAAACAGGTGAAGGTGACGCTTCAGCCTTTGCAACTCTTCTGTAAATCTAAAATTACTTAAAAATAAAGTTTTTAGATTTCTTTTAAAAAGCTCTATTTAGACATGAGTTAAGTATTTCATTCTTTTAGCTTTTGACCTTAAGGTGTAATTTTTAAAATTTATTCTATTTTAACGGTACATTTAAGATGTATGTAGTGATACCATTCATCATAGGGGATTTGTACCTGTACGTGATGTATCTTGTTGCTTCTTTTTTTCCTTAGGGTGTAATATTTTAAACATAAACAGAGTCTATATACAGTAATAATAATAGGACTTCGGGGATATTTATTACAAGAAAGTTTGGAAACACATTTACAGAACTAAGTCTGGGCAAATTATATAGCAATAATAAGTAATGAAGATAATCAGATTTGGAATCAAAAGATGTATCCTTAAGCCCTGTCTACATGCACAGTGAACTTTGCCATCTCACAGACCCTGAGTCCTCCTGTGTCAAAGGAGGTGATAACAACGTGTGCCTTTCCTTCATCACCGGGTGGCAGGTAACATCAAATGTATGAGGTAACTCTCTCACAAGCTGAGAACATGTGTCGCATACAGAGTAACTTAAATGCTATTTAAGTAAATTTAAGCTAATCATTGTTTCTATTGACTTTCAAGTATTAAGTGAAATCCACTGTACTTGTCATTAATGTCTATTAAGTATTTAATTCAGACTATGTCAATGGGGAAATACCACTACAAACCTATTATGTTCAAATGTTTAACACTAACATTTTTTCAAGATACATCAAAATACTAGTAGGACACTGAAAACCCGTGCTACTGAGGTTAATCTGAGGCGCAGGAGGCATCTCCAGCAGGGTCCCCTAATCCTGGCTCCTTGTTCCTTCTCTCCTATACTTTGCCTGCTGGACTGCTAAAGGATTATGGAATACTTTCCTGCTGTGGATGTATGCACACAGTCAAAACAACAGATTCCTTAAGTCTTACTTTTAACACTTGACAGCAGCACTGTATAAATGTTTCTAGATCGGCCACATGTTCAACAACTTCAGAAGCTATAACGGCATCAAAAGTTTCTGCTTTCTCTTCCACAATCTCTTCTAGGGGACACACTCTGTACTCTATCCTCTTATCCAGGACTGGATCAAATGCTTTATGATGCTGTGCTGTTTTAATGTTTTCATCCACAGGATCAATTCCAAAAACTGAAGCCCCTAGACGCCCTAGAGGCTAATGGCATAAAAAAATCATTACTCTCAGGAAGAAAGAAGAACACATATTAGCAATAAAAACCTTATTAAAAAAGAGAAAAGATTAACCATGCACTGACAATTCCTACAGATCATTTATGGATATATGAGTTCATATACCATTTTCTCTAGTTTGTATACATTTGAGGTTTTCTATAATAAAAAGTTTAAAAGTGAGAATAATCATCAAAACAAAAACTTACGTTTACTTGTTTCTAGCACAGTATTAACACACTTGAAATGCAACAAATGTAACGTGCAATGTAAAAACAGCTATCATTTCTAAAATACGAAAACATTCTAATGAACAATTTTTTTCAATAGTTTTTTGTGTGACTAACCAGAAATATATTTTTCTTTTCATGTGTGTATGTATTGCTGGAGATTGAACTCAGGGCTTTATGCATGCTGGGCACCCAAAATAGCACAGAGCTATATCCTCAGCCACAAGAAATAATCATCACAGCTAATTCTTTGTTCAGTTTTTATATTGGCAGCCTCCCATGACATGCCTAAGTATTTAAATACAGGCTGAATATTAATCAAACTTGCATAACATTTTTAGTAAACATAGTCAATTAGCTAAAAATATAATTGCATTGTTTTAAATTGAGACATAAGATCTGCAATTACATTAATCAGACGGCAGAACACATATAGTAAATTCTTACACAGTTACAATTTGTACACCACATGTTCTTGACCTAAGAGATGTATTTTTACAGTGTATTAGTCAGCTTTCTCATTGCTGGACACAATACCCAACACTCACAGCTTAAAACAGGAAAGGTGTAACTTAGCTCACAGTTTGGGGAGGATTCAGTCCATAGTCAGCTGGTTCTAAGGCAGGAATATCGTGGCGGAAGAGGGGTGGCGGAGCAAAGGTGTTTAGTTCACAGTGGTAGGGGCACAGTAGGGGACAGTTCCAGAGAGGAATGGGCAAGAGACCATATATAGTACCCACGATCATGCCTCCAGGACCCACCTGGGACACACCTAGGAGTGTCCTTTACTAATCTTCTAGGTGCTTCTTTAATCAATGAAGCTGACATCAGGATTAATGGTTACACATATATTTTGGGTTTCTTGAAATTTTATAATTCATGTCAAAAGAAACTAGCCCACTGTCAGTGAAGAACGTATTTCCTGTCACATGGAAATTTAACTGTGTATTGAAGGCCTCTGTTAGTCTAACTGTCAGCAGGGCTGAGTTTTGAACCTTGACAATATCACTTCCCATTGAATCTTTTTTGTTTCGTTTTGTTTTTTTGGTACTAGGGATTGAGCCCAGGGCCTTCTCACTAAGCTACATCCCTAGCCTTCACCCAACTTTTCTGGAGACAGAGCCTCACCAAATCAAGTTGCTCAAGGTGGACTCAAACCTGAAAGCCTCCTGCTTTAGCCCTCCAGAGTCCTGGGATTACATGCACGTATCATCACACCCAGTTTGAATCTTAACATTTTTGGATTTCCCTAGTGTTGCTTGATACCTGTCAAAGATCAGATTATGATTCAACACTATAACAAAAAGTTTCTGTGCTGATAGAATAATATAAAATAAAGCTGTAAAGCACAAAATTACTAAAACTAAAGCAAATAGTCTTTGTGGGAAGAATGATTACTCTTGTAAGTATTCTACAGCACCTAAGAAAGAAAGAAAGAACCCCACTAAAATGCATTCTGTTAGGTTCTGCAAATTAAATGCAAAAGAACAGCCTTTTTTTTATTGCATTGAAACCAGTAGGAACTGCATAATTTCTTGGGACAGAAGAGATCACAGAAAGCTCTCTGAAGCTTTATTTTTAATTTAAAAAAATAACCTTCAGTATTATTTTCTTATCTACCTACCTATCTACCTACCTGTACTGGGGAATGAACCCAGGGCCTTCCCACTGAGCCACATCTTCAGCCCTTCTCTTCAAATTCTGAGACAGGGTCCTGCTAATTCACTAAGCTGCCCAGGCTGGGTTCAAACTTGGGATTCTTCTGTCTCAGCTTCCTAGAGTGCTGGGATCACAGGTGTGTACCACCACTCCTAGCTTGACATTTTTAGATTCTTAAAAAAAACATTTTAGGGGGCTGGAGATTTAGCTCAGTGGTTAAAGCGCTTGCCTGGCAAGCAGAAGGTCCTGAGTTTGATCCCCAGCACCACACAAAAAAAAGTTAAAAGGATTTATTATGTGTATAAAAACAAAAAGATTATAATCACAAATAGATTCAAATCGACATTACTCATTTAAAATAATAATGAATATTATTTGTTGAAATGGTAAGTGAAGCACAAATGCACTTCTCATTTTTCCCGGTTAAAAATGGCAGAAAAGCTGTTAGTCACTTACTTCAGTTAATAATCCACCACCACAGCCAACATCAAGAATCTTCATATCAGACAAAGGTTTTCCTGGATGGTGATTAGCAACTGTTTTCAAAAGATTATCTCTTAAAAAAATGTTTAAATATAAAAAATGATTAATTTTATCAATGAGAAAACTTTAAAGTATACAATTTCTCATGAAAGGTTAATCTCTATTTAAACTGGATTATTGATAGTTTTAGATAAATGCTACAGCTTGTACTTCCCTAGCGATCTGCTTTATGTTGTCTAAATAAATGTCACAGTAATTCAAGTATAGTTCTCAAACTAATCAAAATCACCTCAAAGGTTTGCTGAACACTGTTTGCTGATTCCACAGGTGCAGTCTTATGAATGTGCTTTTTTTTTTTTAACCAATAAGATTTATTAGTACATTTTAGATACATGTAACAATCACATTCATCATAGTTAATTTGTACCTGTACATGATACATCTTGGTTTTTTCTCCCTTTCCCACCCCTCCCTTCAACTCCTCTTCCCTTTCTTACTTAAAGACAAAAATGTATAATAGATGTTATGAAAAAGAGAGAAAATATTCAAATGGGAAAGAGAACTGGGTGGGGGTAGGAAGAGGAAAAAAAAAAAAGAAAAAGAGGAAAAAATGGAAAAATGAGAATGTGCCTTTCTGATGACTCCGGGTGCTAACTGATTTTGCTGATCCAGTGCCTACCCTTTAAGAAACAGTCATTTAACCTAATAAAACAACATTCCTGCTTTTCTTTTAGCATTTCAGTGATCCATAAATTTGGTGATAATACAAAGATGTCAATACTCTTTCTGGTACTGATTCTGCATGAACCAGCAAAAACAATCAGAAACTTCCTTGAGAGTAGAGTCTGGGCATGATATTCTGGGTCAATTACAGCACTTTCCCCATATCAGCTACTCAAAAATGTTTGATGAATAAACGCATGTACAAAGTATTTTCTCATATGTAAGCCCTAATGAACTCTTGTCTTTATCTGCCGTAGCAAACACAGAGACTAACTTTCATTCATCTTAGTAGCTTTCAGAGTCTAGCCCCAGAGCGCTAAACAAGATAAGCTCTCAAAATACACTTGCTGAGTCACCTGTCTCAGCAGTGCAGTATTCTCTTTACCTAAGCTGCCCAAAGGCCAATGCGGCCACAGCAGGTCAGCAGCTATAAGTGGCCTTGATGACACTGGACCTTGGTTTACTTTCATGATAATTTAATTCTAATTAACCTGAAATGCCCAATAATGCTTCAAGTTATGTTGTGAAAGCAGCCTAGACACTGGGTAATCTTACTAAATATTACTAGTTTCAAACAGTGGGTATGGAAAAGACTGTCCCTAATTTCCAAAGAAAACTTAAAACCCAGTATTTTGAACTTACGTATAAACCAAGACAAAATGCAAAAGATGATACATTCTTAAAAACAGTCACACTGTAAAAGACTAAGTTTCTGGAATGTTACCTAATAAATGGCACCCTCAGGTCATTCATAGAATGGAGAATCCTGTATACTCCTTCCTCATCCCACCACTTGTGGGCCAAAGCTAGGAAGGTTTTCATCTCATTGCTGTCAACAGTGGTTTGTGAAGTGCTGTTTAGTCTCGTCCAAGGCGGCCTAAGAACACAAAGAGCCACACAAATACTGATGTTCTTAAAAATGTAACATGGGTTATGTCGAGTAGAAAAATATTATCATTTTTAAATTATTATACTGATAAGAACAGATACTACACTTGATCTTAGCCAAAAGGCCGTTATTAGAGTCTAAAAACATAACTGCTCTATTTTGATGCTATTAATAAAATCAGGTTTTCTTATAATCACTGTTCATATATATTCACTGAGAAAATTAATTTGCTTTTGAAGTAAGTTACAACTGAAAACAAAGTTTATAAAACTTGGCCTTCTGGGTCACATCTAATAATAATAATAAAGATTAAAGTCCTTTGCATGGCTTAGAAAATTCTGAAGTCTTAAGTCCCAACTTCCTTGCTCTTCAAACTCCCTGGTTCTTCCTCTCCTCATCCTCCCACTCCAGCCACACAGGCCTACTTTCGGTTCTTCAAACTAGCCAAGCTTGCTCTTTCCACAGGCACTTTGCACATTTTGTTCCCCCTGCCTGAAACATCCTTCAACATCCCCCGCCCCTTTCCTCCTCTAACTGACTAATTCATTCTTTCTCATCCTTTAGATCTTAGTTTCAATGGAATGTTTGTTATCTACAAAGTCTTGCTTGACCCTTAAGACTGGATCACAGTCCCCTATTTTAACTCCTCTACAACTTGGTACTTCCTCATGGGCTCGTACCCTTCTCGGGTCATGTCTGCCTCCTCACTGGACCCTAAGCACCGTGTAGGCAAGGCATAGACTGTCTTGGTTTCCATTTTATTCCTAGGGACTAGCAGACTTCCTGAAACACAGCCAGGGCTCAGGAGACATTTGTCAAAAAAAACAATCTGAAGGAAAAGCCTAAAAAAGTACATAACTTGACTAGTTTTCTTTTTTTTTTAATCAAATGAGAACATCTAGCGACTAAACAGACACTACACTGAGTTCCAAGTCACGGGAACAGGACAGAAAAAGTACTGCAAAGGTCTGCTTGGATAAAATGTCATTAAGTCAGTTATGCCATTCAAATTTCTATTGTATTTCTTAGTTACACAGGCAAGTACATTCCATATTCATTGCTGTTTTTTCTTTTGGGATTTAGCCAGGTGTGTTGGCACTTTCTATAATCCTAACACTCGGGAGGCTGAGGCAGGAGGATTGCAAGTCTCAGGCCAGCTTGGGCAACCCAGCAACTTAGGGAGACACTCTCAAATTTTTATAAAACCAGGGGTGGGATTGGGGATGTAGGTCAGTGTGAAGGCCCCGGGTTCAATTCACAATACTGCAAAATAAGTAAATAAACAAATTCAAGTGTCACTTTAACATTAGCATCATTTTAGAAATATTAGTCTCTTTTTACACGCTTAACACAAAACCTCAGTAACCAAGGACTAATTTATGATAACCAACTTTGTATTAAGCATGGAAAAAAAGACTTCCTTCTTTCCTTGCCTCTGTCCCTCCCTCTCTCTCTTCCTGTACTGGGGACTGAACCCAGGGAGTGCTGACCTTTTTACTAACTTGTGATCCCTCTGCCCCGATCTCTGAAGTGGCTGGTACACACCACTGTGGGCAGCTCACTAATTTGCAACAGATCACAATGGAAGGCGCTCAGCTGACAAAGAACAGTTTCAGACATACTCAGTCTCCAAGGTGCTCGTTTACTACAGGAGAACACACAGAAAACAGAGCTTGCCCTAATGCTATGCAGGATTTTTCACAAGGTTACAAACTGGCTTATGAAATACAAGTACAGAAAGACATCACTTTGGTCTAATCTTACTACCTAGCATGCATCCACATTATATTCATTTTTTTCTTTTCTTTTTTTTTGTTTTTTCCACCTTATACTCACACTGTACCAGATTACTTAAGATTTTTTGAGAACCACATTACTATGTTCTGTCATAAGAATATCAAAATTAAAAATATTTCTCCCTGTCTTCTATTAAAAACAAAGGCTCTCTCTGAATTTAGATGAAGGATATGGGCTGGCTATTGGCTGTACTACTGTATCAACTTTTCTTTGGGCTTAAAATTTCCAAACTTAAGTTTTTAGAAAATAAATTAGTTAAGAATATTTAAATAAATAAGAGCTACTTTAATCAAACCACATAAGCTACTACATTCTAACCAAGCTTACTGAACACAAAAAAATACTACTCAATTACTACTGCACATAATTACAGAAATATCTGCCAGAGCAACAAATAAACTCACGGGTAACTTTTAATTCTAGTTGAAGAGGAAAAGGTCATCCTACAGGATTTGATCCACGTGGTTCTGTGGCCATTGAAAACCCACGGTTCAGTGTGTAGACTCCAAATGAGCGGGCTATCTGAATAAACTGAAGAAAATTAAATGTATTTTAGAGAAAATATTACACAGTAAGAATGCTTGATAAGCACAATGAAATTCTATTTTATTTCATTTTATATTACAATCAATAAAGGAAATTTTTATTTATTCTTTGAGGTATTTCTTAATTTTGGATTTTACTTAAAAAACAAAGGTCTCACATTCTGTCATCCAATTCTAACCAGACATTTCTGAAATTATAATTTGCAAAGTAATGTATACATAAACACTAATTTTTGTATCCACGATATGTTTAAAAAATTATTAAAAAATGATATTCAACACCATTTAAATAGAAGCAAGGACAAAAATCACATGACCATCTAAACAGGCACAGAAAAAGCTTTTGAGAAAACTCAGTATCCATTCATGATTAAAAAAAAAAAATCTGAGAAAAAAAACTGAGGAAAATGAATGTAGAGGGATATTATGCCAATCTGATAAGTCATTTATGATAAACCATTGACCAAAATTATATTAAATGGGGACAACCCAAAGGCTTTCCCTCTAAAATTAGGAACAAGAAAAGGGTGCCCACTATGACCACTCCTGTTCAATATAATACTTGAAACATTAGCCAGAGCAATCAGGCAAAAGGAAGAAATAAAAAAGATATGTATAGGAAAGAAAGAAGTCAAATTATCATTATTTGCAGATGACACAATCCTCTACATAGAAGACTCCCCCAAAATTCCACCGAAAGACTCCTAGAATTAATAACCAAATTCAGCAATGTAGTAGGATAAAAAATCAACACTTCAAAATCAATAGCACTCCCGTACACCAATAATGAACAAGAAATGAGGAAAACATCATTCACAGTAGCACCAAAAAAAAAACAAAACCCCCAAAACCAGGTGTGGTGGTACACGCCTGTAACCGCAGTACTTGAGAGGCTGAGGCAGGAGGTTCGCTGCAAATTCGAGACCAGCCTGAACTACATAGTGAGTTCAAGGCTAGCCTGAACTACATAGCAAGACCCTTACTCAAAAAGAAAAAAAAAAGAAAAAGAAAGAAAGAAAAGAAAAAAAAATTAAACACTTAGGAAAAAACCAATGAAGTTAAAGAACCCTACAAAGAAAACTATAGTGCTCTGAAAAAGGAGATCAAAGAGGATACCTAAAAATGGAAAGACATCTTGTTTCTGGATAGACAGAACAAATAGAGTCAACATGGTCATACTTCTATAACTGATATGCAGATTTAACACAATCCCGATCAAAATACCAATAGCATTCCTCCCAGAACTAGAGAAAATCATCCTTTAGGAACTTTTGTTCATATGGAACTAGAAGAGACCCAGAATAGCAAAAGCAAACCTGGGCAACAAGAGCAAAGAAGGATGCATCACAATCTTGGACTTCAAATTATACTACAAAGCTACAGTGGTAAAAGCAGCATGGTATCACCACAAAAACAGACATATGGATCAACAGAACAGAACAGAGCATGCAGAAATAAGGCCAGGCACACTCAGCCACCTGATCTTTGACAAAGAGATGAAAAACATGCTGTAAAACTGGCTATCCACATGCAGGTTGAATCTAGACCCACATCTCTCACCATGGACTAGACAAGAATCAAAATGGATCTGAGATATAAATGTAGAAACAGAAAGACTTAATGTGCTGAAAGATAAAATAAGTAAACTCCTGAAGACATAGGCTGTCTTAGTTATTTTTCTGTTGCTGAGACAAAATACCTGACACCCAAAGTGAAAGAAGGGAAAGTTTATTTGGCTCACAGTTCATAGAAGTTTCAGTTCATAGTTGGCTGGCTCCGAGGCAGGGTGGCACGGCAGAGGGCATCACAGAGGAGAAACAGTCCATGGCAAAGCAGGGCAGGCAGAAGGCAGATGGCAGCATGGCAGCAACGAACGAGGAAGAAACACAGAGCCTTTTCCAGTCCCTTATATCTTACTTCTTATCCTTATCTCTAAGGGTAGCACCTGGGGTGGGGCAGCCTCAGTCCTACTCAGAACTATGTCAAACCAACCAGTGGACTGATTTAGTAATCACACACCCTTGATCCCAACATCACACACTCTAGATCCAGCCACCTCTGAAAAAGCCCACATATTGACTGCATGAGGCTTGGGGGACATCTAGACACAAGCCATAACATAGGCATGTGCAAGGACTTTCTGAAAAGAACCCCAATTGTACAGGAAATAGTACCAAGACTCAACAAATGGGGCCATATCAAATTTAAAAGCTTCTACACCATAAAAGAAGCAACCAACAGAGTAAAGAGACAACCTACAGAATGGGAAAAAATTTTTACCACCTACACTTTGAACTAAAATGAACTAAAAAAAATAGGACCCCCCCAAAATAAAAGACTCAATCAAAAAACAGGCAACTAAAATGTACACTTCTCAGATGAGGAAGTACAAATGGCCAATAAACACAGGAGAAAATGGTCAATATCGCTGGCCTCTAGAGAAATGCCAGCTAAAACAACACTGAGATTCTGCCTCACTCCAACAAGGATGATCACTAAGGACTCGAAAAAACAACAAATGCTGGTATGGCTGAGGGGGGCGGTGGGGCAACATGACAGGAACCCTTCTGCATTGCTGGAGGGAAGGAAAACTAGTATCACTGCTATGGAAATTCCTCAGAAAACTAAAAATAGAAATTCCATTTGAGGATAATTCCACTTCCAGGATCCTTGGGTGGTGGGCTTTCTTTCTTCTTATTTCCAATAAACATTCTTAGCTTTTTTTTCTTATTTGTAATAAATATTCTCTTGCTGGGTGTGGTGGCACACACCTGTAATCCCAGCACTTGGGAGGCTGAGGCAGGAGGAGCACCTTGAGTTTGAGGCCAGCCTGGGCTACATAGTGAGTTCAAGGCCAGCCTGAACTACATAGCAAGACCCTGCCTCAAAAAACAACAACAACAAAAGAAAATGTGGTTCTTTTATGCAATGGAGTACTACTCTGCCATAAAGAATGATAAGCTTGAGATATTCCTAGGTAAATGGATGCATCTTGAGACCATATTCTTAAGTGAAATAAATTGGACATACATGTTTAAATACCACATAGTTTCTCTGGTGTGAGAAACTGAAGTGTAAATAAAGACTAAAATGTATTATATTGGGAAAGGGAAGAAAATGTCCAAATGGGAAAGGGAACAAGGGAGGGGGAAAGGAACAGAGGGACAAGAGAAATAAGAAATGAAAGGAAAAAATGGAAACAAAGCTTTTGTAACTAGGGAGGGAGGAGGGGGTGAGTGGAGGGGAACGGGAAAAAAAAGAAGCAAAAAGGTATATCATGTACATGTACAAATCCCCTACGATGAATGTTATCAATATGTACATCAAAAATGTACCATTAAAATAAAATTTAAAAAAAAAGAAACAGTAAGGTTATCAAAGGAGCAGTTTCCCATAATAACTCTAAGGTGCCAAGGGGCCCATACTGTGGTAGCAGCTATTCCAAAGATTAAGGTAAACCATCAGACTAGGTTCTTTCTTAAAATAGTCCTTGCTTTCATGGGTATAAAAAAAGATAAGGGCTCAAATTTAGTTTTGGAATAAGAAGGGATAATAATTTATAGCTTTTAACAATTATAGCTAACAGTTAATTTAACATCTAGCAATTTATAGCTTTTCTATCTTTCCTCCTTCTGACTCTCATTGGCGTTATGACAAGAGATCTCTGTTACAGTTCGCCCAAAAACTGCCATCATACTCACTAGGCAAGGTTCTGACTAGTCTATTTATAACTATAAACCTAAAATTATAAAAAGGGTCATTATAATTCAGCAGGGCCAATACACCTTAGAGTGCACTATGATTTAAAAATATTTGCTTTGTATATTCTATACATTTGTCTGCCTATAGAATCTGTTTTAATAACTGGGTAAAGTGCTTGAAGCTACTTCATTAAAGATTTTTTTTAGCTTTTGTCAATTTATTTTTCCTTTTAATTTCTATCCTTATAAACTCCTGGCTCTTTTGAGACGTTCATACGATTACAGTAATGTGTATGTTTCTGTGTGTTAATTTTCAGGTGTATGCTCTATTTTACTTGGTTTCTAGATAGACACTCATGACATTAGTCCAAATGCTTACTGTTCACATAAATTAACAGTGAGCTGGTTTAAATTGGTTAATAAAATAAATGTAAAGATGTCTTTGAAGCTGGTAACATGTTTTCATCCAGGCTGTTATCCAGTCAAGATAATATTTTAAAAATTGGTTTTATAAATACAATGTCTAAAAATAAATACAATATCTATTGTTTTCTACGTACAATAAGCACGATAAGTTAAAGAGTTTTTCCTTGGTTAAATATATATATATTTATATCCATCCCTTGGGTTCAGGAACTGCTAGACAAG